>KV737473.1:0-10320 GCA_000500225.2 Phytophthora pinifolia | reverse complement strand
CACCCTCATCCTTCATCTCAGCGTGAGCCGATCCGGGGTTTTCCTCCTCTCTCGACTCGGTCGGGGAGACCTTGCCCTTGACGCACCGGGAGAATCACCCTCGACCTTCGTCTCGGCGGCTAGAATCCGCGTGTCCCCGTGGTGCGCAGAAAGTGTTTGTTTTTGCATCAGCGGATACAGAGCGTCAGCGTATCCTGATTCCGTCGTCGCCAGTGCGTCGTTGTTGAAGGAAAGGATCTCCCGCGGCTCTTTGCCAGAGCCGGAACCCGACGTAGCCAGCGCCTCATTGTCTTGGGCAGAAGAAGCGATATCTCCTAGTTCGTCATTTTTGTTCCGGGCGTCGTTGACCTCCCCTTGAGCACTGGTTCCCTCGCCGACCTCGCCGTCAGTACTGTTTGTCGCGTCAGCATTATTTTCGGCACCTCCACCAGTCCCAGTACGGGCCGAGCCCCCCTTCGGCTTCGCATGAGATGCCGCAAGCAAGCCCTCGCAATGCGAAGCCAAAGTCTCGGCCAACCCCGAGGACGCCGCGGCCACTTGAGAGGCAGGCGCAGCAGCCTTGCTGAAAGCGTTGATGTCGACGGCCGTAGGACGCGCAGCAACGAACGCGGAATCCTTGAATTCTTCGGCCATTGTAGTCGGGCGTCGAATAGGGAATGAGCTAGAACACACGAAACGCAGATCTAATTGATGGATCATGATACCCCGGATCATGGGAGATTGAACGAACGTACCGACTGCAAACGACGTGGAAATTTGTCGGGAACCAATTGCAGAAAAACAGGAAAGTTGATCGCGGAAGAAAATTCGCGACGAAAGAAGACAACTTACCAGTAAATAGTACGCGTATGTTCGTACCAATTTTATGGTAGTTCTATAAGCACTTAGAGTATAATAAATGTATTGAATAGGCGCAATGAGTGTAAGGGTAATGGAAGACTTTGTTAAGAGAGCCTCCTCGAAATGAAATGGGCTCAGAAGGCCGCGGCCACGACGGCATCAGTCCACCCGTTGGGACGTGCATAACGAGTGACCGTTTCCATATCTACCGCCGTCGCATAATGTGCGGCGATCCAGCGAGCGGTGTGAAGATCCCCACGAGCGACGCAAACACGGAATGCCGTCTTGGAAATCTGCTCATCGTGACTCTCCCTGAAAAATTCAAGGATACACCTATCTCCATTCATAGCTGCAGCGTCCAAACCACGAGATGTACAACCTTCTGTGCGATTGCGATGAAGCCACCATACAACATTGTGGTGGCCGTGAGCGATAGCGTCGTCCATTGCATTGGTTGTGCAGCCAACCGCGTGCTCATGTGTATGCAGCCAGCGCAGAATGTCCAAGTAGCCTCCTGCCGCAGCATTGTCCATAGCAGCAGTGGAGAATCCTCCTAAATTGTTTGCATCTAGGAACCGAAGAACCGCAAAGTGGCCGTTTGCTGCAGCGTTGTCCATAGCATTGATGGTGCATCCTTCCGTACGCTGCTGATTTAGCCAGCGAACAACTTGAAGATGCCCATTTGAAGCAGCGGTATCCATGGCCATATGCGTGCATCCTTCCGTTCGAGCACCGTGAAGCCATTTCACCACTTCGAGATGGTTCTGCGCGGCAGCCCAATCCATCGCATTCGTACTTCCTCCTCCGAGTTGCCGCTCATCGAGCCACTGAGCCATTTCTAGGTGACCGTTTGCACAGACGTGGTCAAACGTTGTTGGAGGAAAACCCTCACTTCTGTTGCGAAAAAGCCAGCGGATAATGTCTAGGCGACCTCGAAATGCCGCTACCGAAAATGCTCGGTCGGTGCAGCCTTCAGATCTATTTTGGTGAAGCCAACGGACAATTTTGAAATGGCCATGGGCAGCAGCACCATCCATGGCGTCTGTCGTACAGCCTTCAACGCGATTGTTATGCAGCCACAGCACCAAAGAGAAATGCCCATGGGTCGCAGCCAAATCCATAGCCTTCGTTGTTGCAACAGATCCGTGCAAATGCGACCATATCACAAAGGCCACATCCCCTCTCAGCGACGCTGCGTCAATTGAGATTGTATACGCCGCCAAACAATCGTTTCTTAACATTCTTTGAGCCACCCGCTTTGAAGCACAGGAGAGAAGCTCGCTCACGGCACTCTTGGCGGGATTCATCCGTACGTACTGGGGCCAAATTTCGTTGGTGATGTCTTCAAAACCACGGGATATGGAAGTCATCAATATCTGATACATGACATAGGCGTCGACCGGGGGAAAGCGATTCAAAAGAAAGCGTACCGCGTCTAAAACCCCGCTCTTAGCAGCAACCAGGGCAATGTCGGCTCTCCAGCACACGGGAGCCTGGCGTTCATACAGCCAGCTGAGAACGGAAACCTGACCTCTTTCCGCTGCAGCAGTCACCGCCTCACTCACGACTTGGTTAGGAAAAAGCGTGTCGAGGATTGCCATTTGTGATCGACGGCCATTACGTGCGGCAAGGGCATGACATCGGTCACACTGTGCATCAACGTAGCGCGCGGACGCGGATATCGGAGCCAATCGTCGGAGAAGATATGGCAGCACATGACGACTGGCCTTTTGTAGCGACCAGAAGATCGAGAAATCCAGAAACGAGCTGACCAACGCACTAACGTGATCCAGACCCACAAGCCGGTCGACCGAGCTGCAAACAACCGAAGCAGAAACCAGGATCGGAAATGTAGAATCGCCACGCTCGTAGACAGTGGTTAATCGTGGTGGTCGAGACATAACAAGAGACACCATTGTACCGCGAGCGCGAGTCCCCGAGAGAAGAAATTGTGTAGTGAGCTACTCCGCAAATCTCCCATTGATTAATGTTTTTGGTTAACACTTTTGCGCGAATAAAACTCTGCGCACTTTTCACATCACTGGATGTGAAAAGTGCTAAGACCATCAATCAGTCAGCACACTGGGCGCTGACTGATTGATGGTCTTAGCAACGAGTTTGAAAACATCGCAATGAGCCGTCTGCAGTTTGCAATCAGTAATGCCCAATGGCTCCGAAGTCTGCACGGCCGGCAAAACGCCTTAAACAAACCGTTCTGACGGAGTTTTTTTCTGCAACTCGCGAAGCCATGGTTGCGCGCGAACAACACAGCGACTATGTGTATATACAAGAAAACCTGGGCGATTTACAGCGGAGTGACTGGGAAGAGACGAAGTGTAGCTGCCTCGTGCAGTGCAGTAGAAGTTGCAAGAATCGGAGACGACGCATCGAGTGCACCACACGCACTTGTAACCTTGTGCACTGCACCAATCGTCCTTGGACACAGCTGGACATGGTGGCCCCCCGTTTACAAATCCGAAGTAGTCCGAGAACAGGGCTCGGAGCATTCGCCGAGGACCGGATTGCGAAAGGCTCCATTGTGAGAGAATATGTTGGAGAAATTATCGAGGAAGAAGAAAAAGCTTTTCGTCAACTCAGGAAAAACTGCGTCTATATGATGAACTACAACACCGGGGTGTATATCGATGCCGAGTACTACGGAAACGATTCGCGGTATTTTAACCATAGCTGCGCTCCAAACTGTGCGGCCGAAGAGTGGACCGTGGCAGGCATGTATCGAATCGGCATAGTCGCGCTGAGAACTATACAAGAGGGAGAAGAAATATCGTTTAACTACGGCACCGACTATCGTTTATTGCCGTGCATGTGCCCTCGATGCACTGATACTTAGACAGCGCGCGTATAAGAACCATAACACGATTTTCCACTTCGCAGTCAAACGTGAGAGCACCATTTGCAATATCGAGTCGATCTTACTCTTCATTTCTCAGGTTTTCGTCTACCGCGGCAGTTGAAATCTTGCATGTGTAGAATCGCTTGGCTGTCAACGGCTCCGTTGATTGTCAAGCCTCCACCTCGTCGTGTAAATGTTGGGGCGGAGATCCCTAAGCTTTTTTTCTCGGAACGATCCCGACAACGGCATACAGCGTAACTTATCGACGGTCGTGACCCTAGAGAGTCCGACATATATGTGCTCGAAGCCCCACTTGGGCGCCGTACTACGCAGCGGCTCCAGGTTTAGCACAACTCGCTTCAACGTGGCCCCTTGTGCCTTCCACACTGTGATAACTTGCGCTAAATCCACAGCATGGTGTGTATACTCTAAATCGATGGGCTTGTCTAGCACGCCGATGCCAAGTTGAACAGTTGCCTTCTGCTGCGTGTTCTTTTTGGTACCAATCGGAATAACAATACTTCGCTTGCACGATGCCCCCGTGGACTGCAAAGTAACCGTCTCCGTCTCCAAGTTATTTGCCTCCGGCCAGTTTTCACCGGTAAGCAACTCACCGTTCGAATCTAGTAATTGCACATTGACGAAGTCAGGCGGAAACGGCAGGTCAACGATGCCCGCCTTCAAAACACGCGCGTCTCTTACTGCCTTCAATACCAACGCGTGCTTCCCCTCGTCCTCCCAAGCCAAAGAATGCAGTCGACACGGTGTGCCGTTGGCAACCCCCCAACCCACGTTGCCGTTATTGTTGTCGAGGACCTGCGCGGGGGCACCCGCCACAAAATAGGCAAAGAGTTCAGGGTTTGCATCCTCGTCATACAACACGGTATGAAGCTCGGGAGAGACTTGTCGCTTCAGCGCTCGTTTCCAACGAAACACCGGTCGGCCGTTCCTACGAGCATAAAGATGCGCCGTGCAACTCGTCAATACGGCCTTGTCGAAGTTGCTTGTCACCAAAATCGTCATCTCGTCGAGCCAAGCTTGATCGCGAGAAACTGTTCCAGCATTGAGTTCCGTCGTGATGCTCTGCACAACCTGGTCCGTTAGAGGGCGGAAAGCTTTCTTTTCGCTCTCGGACCAGCTGCTCCCAGTGGGGTAAGCAGCCGGAAGGGCTCTACAAGCCTCCAAATTGGCTTGCTGCACAAGGCAGTTAGCCGCACGGTGCTGGTGAACCAAGAAAAATGCTTGGAACTGATGGAACAGAGCTCTAGCACAGAGATTATCACTTGTCCTTGAGTTGTCGTAAAACATTTTACATAGTGCTATCCCAGACGTAACCTTCAACTGCAAGAAATCGCCCGAAAGCAGGATAGACCGACCACCAAATGGAAGGTTGCTTCTATAGATTGCCCGCAGTCGAGTATCAAGAAGAACCAGAAACGTTGAACAAAGCATCGACACCTCGTCAACAACTATGAGCCATACGTGATTCGTAAATGTCAACCGGAGATTCTCCAAATCATTTGCGCTCAGAGCGCTCTTCATCACCTTAAAGGCAGAGTGAAAAGTACGACCATTTTGTAAATGCGATGCTCCAACGCCGGTCGGGCAGGTGTTAATGCATCCGATACCGTGCCGCTTTAAGCAGGATACAATCCGCCGTATCAGTGTCGACTTCCCCGTTCCGCCCCCGCCATGCAGCAAGGTGAGTGTCTGACGAAGGCGACGACCACCGTCCATACTCTCCATAACCCTGTCAAACACCACACGTTGGTCTGCGGAACACTGCATTCTCTGGACCCCCTCGTCTGCTAATCCTCGAAGCTCATCCAGCCGCCCGCCGCCCACATCACCGACATTGGCTTCATCATCAGTATTGCTATCGGAAAGCGCTCGCATTGCATGGATGGAGCGAGCCATACCCGAAAGACTAGTGCCGTCGCCAAAGTGCTTCGAGAAGATTGGGTCGCAATGGGGTCCTAATACAGTAGCTTCGGCAAAGCCATCCGGAACGAGTGCCCAAAAGTCAGCTTTTAACGCCTTTACTGCATTCATAATTGCCTTGTTCTTCGCAGCAGCAGCAATTGTCAGCTCAAAGAATTCCGCGGACACCATGGGATCGGCATTGCTGCTCTCATCGAAGGGATCACCGCTTGAGCTTGCTGCTGGAAGTGGATGCGCAATAGGAACATCCCAAAAATCCGCGTTTCTGCTTCTCCACTCAGAACAAGTCTTTTCATTTTGGAATGACCGACTTCGTTTCTGCAGTACGTTGTGGAGATAGCGGTAGCGCTGGCGGTTAACAAAGCTAGCCGAAACGGAGTTCCAATTTTTGCACAGCTGAGCCAAGCCCTTTGGCGACATATCTGTCGGAGGCCCCCTACCGTCCGCCGCCCACGGTGTAAGCAGACATAATAGATACTTACTGAGGGCGACCGATGGATACCCGGTTTTCGTGAGCGAAGGCGGAGGTGCACCACCAAGCATAGGCGTTCTAAACTTCGCGCGGGTGAAGCCCTGATAGTGCGGCGCCAACGGGTGGTCAGGCCCGAGGTCAAACCCCATACGCTTTGGTCGGCCCCGCTGGGAAGGGTCCCGCTCCCTTTCGGCAGAGCGTGGCAACAAATCCACGATCATCTCAAATTCCAAGGGGGAGTAACTCTCAAAAAGCGCTCCGCGGTGCTGATAGGATGTAGACTGCGTAAGCAGAACCGTTTTGCCCGTAGCCAAGCGGTACATACGCGCACCAGTATTTGTGCAGCCCGAAACTTTTGTGGCGACTTGGCCGCCGTCGGCTTGGGCAGAAGAAGCGATTTCTTCTAGCTCGTCATTTATGCTCCGGTCGTCGTTGACGTCCCCTTCAGCACTGATTCCCTCGCCGACTTCGCCATCACCACTGTTTGGCACACCATCGTTATTTTCACCACCACGAGTCCCAGTTCGGGTTGAACCCCCCTTCTGCACCTCCGCACGAGATGCCGCAAGCAAACCCTCGCAATGCGAAACCAATTTGTGCGGAAATACATACCAAAATATATCGCTTGATAAGTAGCTACGGTATCCAGACAAGGCGTATGCCATGAGTGAATGAGACCACTCGTTTCCACCGCTAAAGGCATTAACCGTCCGAGTCGCCAAATGCTTAGCCAGACGCAAGTTCGTTCCGCTGTCTTCAGCTACACTCGGATATTTCAGAATGTCACTAAGCGCGGCATGCATTACAGCGGCCGCACATTTGAGCCCTCCTTTTTCCTTCGTCATGTAGGATTGTTGGTATTCCTCTACCATGTCCCCGGCGTCCTCACCGTTCATAATTGCTGAGTTGGTGTGAGAAGAGGCCAGGCACGCGAGGGGGAGATTCGTTTCTACGAACATCGCGTCTTCCACCGGTCGGTGTTGCTCCCACACAATAGCCCCGTGGGCACGCTCTCGGATAATCCGCTTGCCATCGTAGTCCATCTTCATATCGATGCAATCCGCGACACTTCCACATACCGGCCCCACTGAAAACTCAGCGCGCTGTCGCTTCCCCAAAACACTCGCCCTCTTCAATTTAACGCAAAGCGGCTGGGTAACACCCTCGTGAACACCGGCCGGTCGTGAAAGGCGGCACATACTGCGCCCGCGCACTCCTTTTCGGCATGTTGCCGAATGAGAATGAATGTTTGTTGCTAGCACACGCCGTTCTGCAGCTTCAACGAATGCGGGGTAATCGGTGTCTGCCCCCGGAACGTGAATTTCAAATGCCCGGGGCGTCCGTCCATGAACCTCTTTCCATTCACGGCACCAGCCACGAGTCCGGGCAGTCGTTGTCAAACATGAAACAGAATCAATATACCGCGCTGCGATTGTCGCTAACTCAGGGGAGCACGCAGCACGAGCAAGCAGGCTTGGACTAACAGTCGAACCGTACACAGTCATGTGCGCGTGCAAACGACCGTCGGTCTGAGGCTCAATAACGGCGTTAAAAGCCGCGCAACGCCCGTACACACCGCATTCGGTTTGCAGGTAACTTGTGCTCGCTCGCGTTGCACCAGAGTCCCGACAACGAATGATTGCGTGTGTCAATAGCTTCAACCGACGTTCGAACACCTGGGCCGACAGCGCTGGATACATCGCCGACACAGCAAGACGAGACCTAGCATCAGTCCGGATTAACTCTGGCAGATCTGTAAACCGGCAGGTTTTGTTAACACACACATAATCGGAATCATTCCATCGACCCTGCTCCCGCAATTGGGCCACACGATGGAGCAGCAGATCATCATGTTCCGGAGGTGCAAGAGTTACCCAGTGCAACGCAATCCCATAGCGATAACGCATAGCTCCAAGTTTAGGCCGAGTTGCTGCGCGCTCGAACGGTGAAAACGGAACACACCCTCCAACCAGCGACAGCAATCTCAGCAAACCCGAGTTTAATCTGGATGCTTCTTTCGAATCGGGATTAGTTTTTGCAAAGGCAAGGGCCTCCCTAAACTTTGCTGTGTTTATCAATTTCCCAAACCGTTCCATCGTCTTACCGTGCGTGGCTCCAACTCGAGCCGCTTTTTGCACAGCGGCATGCCGTTGCATTTGATTGAATAACATGGCAGTGAAACCCACAGACTTTTCAAAGCGGCCATCCCAGTAATGAAGGAAGTGATCTACATAGTCGCGCGGAAGCGGTCCAGCTGGCAGTGGCGCCGACCCAGCGAGAAACAAATTCGGGAAAACACTGGCAAGTATCTTCGCATTGTCCACCCACTCGACAAACGGAGACCGAGCTTGTTTAATTGGTATCACAGTTGGCTCTCGATGCTGAGCATCGCCACCAACGGCTTGAATCATCGCATCAATTATCTCGTGAACCACTGAAGCATCGCTCTGTTCGACTTGCGGGAGAACTACCGAGCTTCTAACAAAAACGACGTCGGAGGTTGCAGCCGTGGCCGGAGACACTTCTGTATCCCTCTCCCCGAATCCAGAGGCGGCCTCCTCATCGAGCACACTGACCTCGGCAGAATCAACAACTCGAACATTCATTTCGATATCCAGCTCTATCTTTCGAAGCAACGCACGACGACGGGGGCTATCATCGACCTCAATGCCCTCACTTTTAAAAATATCATTAACTTGCGCCAGGACATCCAGCCACTCGTACACATCATCGACAGGAATGGAAAACAACTTCAAGAACTTGTTCCTGGAGATTCGCCACGTTTCCAAGGGGCCAATGAACGTAACGCGCGGAGCGGAAGCACTATCCAGATCAGGCAGAACGCGGGCGAGCTCGCACGGGCCGTTCGTCGGAAAGCATATCGCATGACCCGACGAATGCTTTCCCGAAAGCGACAGTTCCAAGCCGAAACACCTAGCCGGCGAAACACAGGCAAGTGACACATCATTCAGAACTGGCAGCTGCCCGATCCGACCATAGTCATGTCCCGAGACCACACTAAACTTGCTTTTGCGGGGATCGGTGTAGCACGTTTGGCACATTGGAATCCTTTCAGTGTCCCGAACAAGCTCCGGAATCAGATAATACACGTCTCCGCCAAAGAAAAAGAGCTGTCGATAACGCTGGGCCATGCTCTCTCGTATTTCCCCGCACAACATTTCCTTCTCGCTCGCTGAGAGCATCAAGGAGGACCGCAACGCTCCCAAAGACGAAAAACACACCTTTTCCGATTCGTTCACAAGCAAAATGCGCCCGCACGAGGCACACGCCCAAATCGAGGTTGACTCCGACTCCACACCCTTTACCGATCGCTGACAAACCGCAATATCATCCGGCTTCGGGTAATCGCCGAGCAGTTTTCCGACTCGGTCGCGCGTTGCTGAGGCGGCCTCGCCGCGGAGCTGTTCATCACCGTACACGAAAGAACCCGGATCCGTGCCGCAGCAGTAGTAATACCCAAGCGCCAGCCGAGGATCCTGCAAAAAATGCTGGTTTGTTGCCATCCACCGAATCTCGTCCTCAGACACACACTTACAAGTAAGTATCCGAGCGCTCAAAGCGGCCCGAAATTCATTATCTTGTTCGCGGCGACGAGCCACCTTCGCGCGGCGACCCGACCGTTGCTTCTGAAGCCGCATGTCCCTTTCGGCTTCTGTCTCCCGCCGCCGCTGCTCTCTGCGACGAGCATTTCGATCCACACGGGAATCAGGTTGCGCAGCGGGCTGTTGCCCGACCATGCCCGACTGCACCTGCGCGCGCTGCCGAGCGCGCCGCTCCCGCTGTTGTGCATTCCGCCGTTCCCGAGCGCTATCGAAAAGATGCACGCTCTGCTGTTGGCCATGCTGGAGGTCACCCCGTCCGGTTCGAGCATCCCCATCGATGGCGTCGGCGTCACCGCCGCCATCGACATCACGAAACGCGAGCCACGCGCTCCTCAGCTCATCCATCCTTATTGAATCTGCCCTCGGACCAATCCCGACCCCATCGGAGAGGTCCGCTCCAATACATCACCAGGTGACCAGGCACGTTGACCGCAGAGCACAGACACTTGCCGGGCATCTCCGTGCAATCCCCAAGTAATACCGACGATCCACGCCAGAATAACCGGTTTCAGCGCTCAGGCTTCAGTATTACCGACCGCCTAATTAACCCGGTTGGGCTGGCCACAGCAACGCCTTTCAGGCCTACTGCT
>KV737470.1:2172-12195 GCA_000500225.2 Phytophthora pinifolia | reverse complement strand
TTTTGAAGGGGGCTTTCGAAGCCAGCAAGGAAAGGGCATCATTACGCGTCGCCTTGTATGGCATTTTGAGCGTCACTGCCTACGGCATTGTTTTGCGGCTGAGCGCAACGAGGACATGCACCTTGGAGCTTGAGGGGCATTTTGGAAATCGCGCAACAGAAGGCAGGGTCAAAATGAAGATCATAAAACGCACACGTCCATGAACGCATACATAAATATGTAATAGTCGTTTTTTTTGCATTTTTGCAACTTGCTTTGAAAATTGTGCATCTTCAGCGGGAAAAGGTGTAGGTAGTACTTACCGGTGTGGGCTGAATGACCAGCCTCGCGTAGCCCTAGTAATTGGCACCAGCACGACGACTACTGACACGACCGCACCAAGTACGGGATCGACGTCAACGTCCACTACCACCACAGCTACAGCCAGCACCCCGTCAACGGGCTCAACGTCGACTGCAACCACCGGAGGATCTAGCGCCTCTACCCAGTGGACGTCTACTTCTTCGACGGAGTCTGTCACTACCGGGACGCTGGTCCGACAATTCGCAAGCTCACAGGCAACAGCGAGATCCAAGCGACGACTGGCACGGCCTCTCCCAATCAAGGCACCACCACCAGCGGCGGGGGCAACTACAATACTGGCGGGGACAACATCTTCAGCTTTCGTCACTGAGCTTACATTTGCCGCTTTGGAGACTTAGAAAGAATAACTGAGTGTTCTACTGGTACGTAAATTCGTCTTTATGTACCATCACTGGTTTCAGTGCGATAGTTTCGCAAGCGATGGGTGATGGCTCTCCAAGCAAATCAAATCCTCGGATACAGCTACTGCATGTACCTGGGCAGATACAGTAACTTGCACGCTGTGTCGCGGAGGTGCATGTAAAGAACAAGATGAGCACACGCTGCAGGAAGCCGCGAAACCGGCTGGCATCAGATTGCCAGCCCGGCTTGCACCTTTGGACAAGTGTTCGGACAGCGTGGATATCAAATGCATTGACTAATACGCGCGATACCCCACAAGTTGAGCGCAAATGAAGCTGTCCCCAGTCGTGTCGACGACACTCTTGGTGCTTGCAGCCTTCGGGTCCCAGCAAGTCTCCGGCCACGGATACCTGGTGCAACCGCTGGCCAAGTTTATCAGCCCGAACGTCGACAAGACGCAGTTCGTCTCGACCATCGACAGCTACAAGCTCTTCCCCGACGGAACGTTCAACACGGACCCGACGATCAACGTCGAGTCGTTCGTCGAGAACTTCAACAAGTCGGAGTACAAGAGCATCAAGGCGATGATTGAGGACAAGCAGGAGATGGTGGTGGACGACGCCACCCCCACTTGCGGGTTATCCGTCCCAGATCAGACCAGCTACGGCGCGGTCAACGACACCGTCTACTGGGGCAGGAACGACGACCTCACCCTGGATGTAGGCTTTGTCCACGTGGGCCCATGCGAAGTCTGGTGCGACGACAACCGAGCCCAGCACGACATGAACTGCCAAGTTACCTACACCCCAGCCTCGGGCAAGGGCGCAGCTCCCGTCCCGATCGACAGTTCGGTTTGCACGAATGCCAAACGCCTCACCTTCTACTGGGTAGCAATGCAAGGCTCGACTTGGCAAGTTTACAGTAAGTTTGCTAGTTGTCGTGCATCTTGAACGCTCTAAAGACTAACGCATCTGTTCTCTTTGGTGATCTACCAGTCAACTGCGTCAACATCAACGATGCAACCAGTTCCAGCACAACGGGGACTACAACCAGCACGAGTGCCACAGCAACATCAAACACGACTCCGACGGCCATGACAGCGAGTCCAGACACAGAGGATCCCACCACCGACGCTCCTGAGGTTGTGGCCACAACTCCTCCAGCTACGACGCCGGCCGCAGCCTTGACGCCAACAACTGAGGAAAGCAGCAGTACTAGCGCGAAGTGTTCTACTCGTCGTCGCATTCGCGGT
The DNA here is from genome assembly GCA_000500225.2 of Phytophthora pinifolia. Lineage (NCBI taxonomy): Eukaryota > Oomycota > Peronosporomycetes > Peronosporales > Peronosporaceae > Phytophthora > Phytophthora pinifolia. Next base: position 10,238 of record KV737470.1, on the reverse strand, counting down.
TAGACAGCATTTCAGGGATACCGTAGTTCATGTAGCTTGTGTTGTCATCAATAACGTCATTGAGTTCCTTTCCGAGTTTCAAGTTTCTATCCCAGTTGGATGTTGTTTCAGATTGCTGTACGATTGTGCTCCTTGCTGGAGAGTTGACGAGGAAGGATGCCCCCATCGACACGCTTCCTTGCTTCTAACGAGGTGCAGCAGCAGAACGCTACGGCATTTATTTAGGCTGCGAGCCAGTCGAACCGCGGAGAGGTAGAAGTGCAGGCACAATGGATTGAAACTTCAAGTATTTGAACATTGAACGCATTGAAAACGATCGGACGCTTCTACACAAGGCTCACTCGCCTCTCAGTTGCGGCGACGAGAGCACTTTGCACCAGCTGCGACCTCGTCAGGCGTCGTCGTAATAGGACTGGCTGTAGCTGGGCTCGTCTCAGGAACGTGGTGGTATTGGTGCCACTCGACGGAGCTTTGGTGATCGTAGCCTTTGTGGCGGTGGGATTCGTAGCCAAGAGTGACTCTCCCCCGCCACGGTGCTTAAAAAAAGAAGTGCCGTTCGTTCACCTTGCCCGTGAGCGGGACACGGCTTAGGTAAAGCTGCCACGGAAGGCCATGCAGCGCGATCCAGTACGACTGGATCATCGACGCGCCGCGGCAGACCTCAATATCGTAGGCAGGTTAACAGGAACCTCCGGGTAGTTTAGTGCGCAGTTTTCATCTTTGAAATCCAGCTTGTCGTCGCACCACCGGGCCTTGGTGAGAGTAGCTGAAGTCCTTCCATTGCACCTGGGGCGAGGGGTGCCGTCCGCTAGTGAAATCCGCATTCCGCTGTCGCCTAGCCGAACGGGCTCAGCCACTGAAGCGTGTTGCCTTCGGGGGTGGCGCCGTAGGACATGCTGTGGGTACTACCCACTGGGTAGTGTTGGCCGTCAATAAGTCCGGCATACAGTAGTTATAATATTAGTCGTAGGGTATTTTAAAGTGAAAGAAAATGGACATCGGAGTTTTGTCCAGTCGCCAGGCCTTGGAGCTATTTGGTGTACAGTGTAGAATTTTGCCCTCCCACCATCCCTCATTCGGCACCTTTTGAGCTCGGATCCTTCCTGACCTTTGGTGCTTACCCCCACGGGCCGTGGCACGGCTGTATGCTTGACTGAAAGATTCCTTGGTGGTGCGGGGAGGGGGAGCGGTGTGGGCTTTGCTGAGGATTCCTCTGGTCGGCGACACAAGAGATGATGCGCATGGCAGCCGATAAACGAGTTCGACCTGGACCAGGTCCTGGTCGAGCTGCTGCCACCAGATAGACGGCGAATCTGTGTGTCCTGGCTCATTGTCGACAAAGGTATCATGCTGAGGAAAGTAGAAGTGGTTCCACTGACGTATTTACTCCCCCGCTAACTCATTACACAAACACGTAGACGCAGCCTCAGCTCGATAGGGCCGACAACGCACTCAGTACAAGGGAGAATATTGCGCTTAGTCGCGGCGGTGACGACGAACCGAGCACTTGTCCGACGCGGTGGCGCTCGTCGCAGTGGGCGTAGCAGTCGTCGAAGAGGGGGCCGTCGTCGTCGTCGTCTCGCTTTCGTTTGATATAGCGGACTCATCACCATCGTCCGAGGTGGTGGTCGTGGCAGTCGAGGTGGAGGTATCCGTAGACGTGGTGCTGCTAGTGGCCGTCGTCGCGTCCGAAGCCGCCGAGGCAGCTGTGGAGCTCGTCGTACTCGTGGCAGCCGACGCAGACGCGTCTTCCGACGTCGCATAGTCGTCCGTGAAGCTAGCTTCCGCAGCGGTAGAAGCACCGGCGCTAGCACTCGTCGTCGTGGTCGATGTCGTAGTTGAATCATCGTTGACAGCCGAGGCATCCACCGAGCTGCTGAGGTCTCCAGTCAACGGTGCGCAGTTCGTGTACACCTGCCACGGAAGCGCGTGAAGTGCCAACCAGATGGAAGTCAGCATGGACGCACCCTCGCACTTGCTCACGTCGTAGGGCAGCTTGGCCGGGTCGCTGGTGTAGTCCAGAGCGCAGTTCCAGTCCTCAAACACCAGCGTGTCGTCGCACCAAACCTCGCAGGGCCCTTCGTGTGAAGCGGTGAGCTGGTTCCACTCAACCTCGGCAGGGAGGTCGCGCGCAGTGCCGTTAGCCAGCGAAAACCCGCACTCTGCTGTCGCCGTGCCGAACGTGGACAGAGTTTGCAGTACCTGCGTCTTCTTGGCAAGCTCCAGCAGGGACGTGTAGGTGCTGGCGTTGAAAGCAGTCCAGTATGCCTCCGTGTTGTCGTACGGGTCTGTCGAGTATGACATTCCATCGGGGACCGGCAGGTAGGTGTCGCCTTCGATGAGTCCGGACGGGCTATTGGTGCTCCACGACACGGGCCATGTCGGCAACGGCAAGATCATGTTACTGTGCGCGCTGACAGAGGCAGCCAGGCCAACCACGACTAGCACGGCGAAGTTCACGGACGGAGATGCGATCATTCTGTAATTGTTGCTTGCGAGCTGCTACGGAAATTGAGAAGTGAGGACTAGGTTCCTTCAGGGAAAACAAAGGCAGCGGCTCGGCCTGTGCGTGATAGATCGATGCATAAGGCCTATACGGCGCGTGCCGTCGCCACCGAGCTGCTGAGCACCGCCAGCATACTCGCGCTCAAGTTCTGTTCTGCACAATATGGAGTTCATTTAGGCGCATCAGCTGGAAGCGGGGCAGTGAAGACATCATTTTGATCCGGGTCTAGCGCCTATATAGATCGAAAGCAAACCAACTCGGTCATTCTACGCATATGTGTACTGCGACTGAGCGCTGTAGAGTTTGCTTGCAATGTGCTCGCAACTCCATTTCGCTTTACATTTTGCTGAGACCGGTCACATCGCGACGAAAGCAGCTGGAAACGAGGATCGCTTCTTGAAGTGAAGTCGTCGACTGGAGTAACGAAGCACCACCACCGCGCCAGCTTCAGCACGTGCACGCCGACAGCTCTAGCAGCTTGAGGTGTGCTACACATTGCGCGCCGAGCGGCAGTAGCAGGGGGAGCGTGAGCTTGGTCACCACCTGGTGCGAGTCGGCGCGTTGCTACGCTGAAGACCTCTTCATCAGGACTGATGATCGATTCCAGCGCGACAGAATGGCAGCATGGGCCACGGACATTCCGGTTGTGAAATTCAGCAGTCATGGGCATCCATTCGGTGGTCTCACGTGAGCCAAAACTCTGTATTAAAATACGCATCCAAACTTCATGTTTTCTACTGACAAGGTCCGAGTTTAAGGCAACGCATAGCTTAGCTGCGGCGCCGAGAGCATTTTTTCGCGGTTGGTGTGGACGTCGATGCGGCCGTCGTGGTCGCTGGGGCATCCGTCTCTGTAGTAGCAGCGTCAGTTGGAGTCGGGGTGTCTGTCGTCGCAACTGGAGCTTCCGTCTCCTCCGAGGCGGCCGACTCCGTTTCCGATGCCTCCGTCGTGGTGGTGGTGGCCGTCGAGGTAGCGGTTGTCGCCGTGGGGGCCTCCGTTGGCGTCGTTGTGGTTGTTGTGGTAGCTGTGGTTGTCGTTGAGGTCGAAGACGTTGAGTCACTGCCGGACGACGTTGCGCCTGTGAGCGGGGCACAGTTGGTAAACACTTGCCATGGCGGGCTGTGCAGCGCCAACCAGATCGCTGTGAGCATCGATTTGCCCTTACACGCCGCCTTGTCGTACGGGAAGCTGGCCGGGCTGTCAGGATAGTTGACGGCGCAGTTCTGGTCCGAAAACACTAGCGTGTCGTCGCACCAGATCTCACACGGGCCGTCGTGGCCTGTGGTGAGCTTGTCCCATTGCACCTCGTCGGGCAGGTCGCGCGCGGTGCCGTTTGTCCACGAAAACCCGCACTCTATCGTTGCGGTGCCGTAGAGCGAGTCCGTGTTGACGACCTCGTTCTTCCACACGAGCTCCTTGAGCGACGTGTAGCTGCTAGCGTTGAAGGCCGTCCAGTACGCTTCCGTGTTCGACAGCGGGTCGCTCTCGTAACCCATGCCGTCGGGAACCGGCAGCACGTTGGAGCTATCGACGGTGCCGGCGGGGATGTTCGTGCCGCCTTCGTAAATCCACGTGGGCTTGGGCAGCGACATTTTGCTGTGAGCATTGGCCGATGCGGCCACGAACGCCGTCGCCAGGACTGCAGCACGAATGGAGACGACCATCTTCTGAGAAGAAATCCGAAGCTCCTGTGTGTGTGAGGAGATTTGCTGAATGACCAGGCAAAACTGCAACTCGAGCAAGTCTCCGATACGGCTGGAAGTCAAGAGCGGTCCTGCTCTGCGCGGCATGCCAACCAGACGGTATGGAAGCGCGGGCGATCGCGTGACGAATCGGTAGATGAGATCAGGTTGAGCTCCTACACTGGTCGGGGCATCGCAGGCAGCGGAACCAGCAACAGGATACCGATGCCAAGGAATCAAAATGCTCTTGCCTTTCGTATCCTAGCCCCATCGCCCGTGATAAGTGATGCGGGCAAGACTTCCAGCAAGCTTTCTGTGACCACGATAGCGCATAGGATGGGGAAGTGGCTACGTGGACACTCACCCTATTTCCTATTCAAACATCAAAAGTCGTAGCGCACAGCGCTGCAAGATAGTTGGCTTTGAAGGTTTACCATCAAGGTGCGAAGCGAATGCTTCGCGAATTTGTCGTCGCTTAGGGTTTTGGGTGTTTGGTCAAGGGTGTTAAGTTGCTACAGTACACTGTACAGCACGTTGCTCGATCGCCCATTTTATGGCCATATGGTCCACGCGACTATCGATATGATGGTGCCGCCTCGCTCACACCGATGCATTCCTATTAATAGCAGCGTTTGTGGCGGTGTTCGAGCCCCCGAGCCGAATGCACGAGCATGTTAATCGCCTGCTTCACAATGATGCCGCAGATACCACGGCATATCGCGCTTAATCAAGACGCACCATCAAACCGTAAGACAAACGTTTGACGCAAAATGGGAGACTATATTCCGTTTCGCTCTAAGATGACTTACGCATACACGACACTACCGACAATACACTGAACCGTTAATGGGTGTGATACACCTAGTTGCGGCGACGACGCAGACGCACCGAGCACTTGTCGGTCGACGGAGCAGTCGTGGCGGCCGGGGCCTCGGTGACGCCATTAGCGCTCGCCTCAGTCGAGGTGGTCGTCTGGGCGGCGGAGGTGACAGAGGGGGTGGCCGTCGTAGCAGCCGGAGCACTCGTAGTCGAAGTGGACGACGTCGCGGTGGGCGTCGCCGTCGTGGTCGTCGGAGCGGTCGTGGTGGTCTCCGTCGAGGAGCTAGCACTGCTCGTTTTGGTGCTGGTGCTGGACGAAGCCGAGGCGCCGGTCAGAGGTGCGCAGTTGGTGTAGATCTGCCACGGGGTCGTGTGCAGCGCGATCCAGTAGGATGTGAGCACCGCCGAGCCCTCACACTGGGCTTTATCGTAGGGCAGATTGGCCGGCGTCTCGGTGTAGTCCACAGCGCAGTTCCAGTCCTCGAACACGAGCTTGTCGTCGCACCAAACCTCGCACGGACCCTGGTGTGAAGCCGTGAAGAAATCCCATTGCACCTCGTCTGGCAGATCTCGGGCAGTGCCGTTCACCAGGGAAAACCCGCACTCGTTCGAGGCGCCGCTCTTCAGCGTCTGCGCGTCCCAGGCCAGCTCCTTGAGCGACGTGTATTTGCTGGCATTGAAAGCCGTCCAGTAGGCCTTCGCGTTGGAAGTCGAGTCCGTGTTGTACGACATGCCGCTGGGCACGGGCAGCACGTCGGTGGGGTCGATGGTGCCGGACGGGCTGTTCTGATTGTAGAACCCGTCTGGCCACGTCGGCAGCGGCAGCGTCATCTTGTTGTGCGCTTCCGTGGTGGCGGAAAGCACGGCCAGGGAGATCGCAGTGGTCTTGAAAACGGTGGCAACCATTGTTGAAGTAAAAAGTTGCTTGGATAGCGGTGCTGCTGCAGAGGTGGTGAATTCAAGAATGACAACTGGGAAAGTCCTCAAAAGCTGGCCCCGACCAGGAGCCGATTTTGCAGTAAGTCCGGCTCGCCTCGACCTCCACGCCCGCTGGGGAAAGGAGAGGCCGCGGTGCTGACTCGAAGCCTTCGAGTCGAAGGTCATCCTGCGATCTATTATGGCGCACAACCAGCTGGTTTTGAGGAAGTTCAGCTAGTCAAATTGCAGAAAAAGCGGCCGGTCCGCTGCTATCTCCCCCTTCTCTGCCCTCGGACAGTGTGAGCTGCGAGGTTCGACCAGACTCGAGCAAAGCTCGACCAAGCAATCATCTTGATCGAAGAGCAGCTTCAGCGATGCCGTTGCAAACCTTAAGTCACGACTAGCTTTGACAGTTCGGATGTGCTATGTTGAAACAGATTCTTGCCAGTTGGAAGCTGTGAGATTCTCACTGTACATCTGGCCCACTGGAAGTGTAGCGCTCTGATCTACCTACAAGCGCACGCATTGTGTTCAGTGTCTCGCAGTGCTCGACACCACCGCAACCTCTATGAGCTGGTCGTTCTGGTCTTCAGCTGTTGCCATTGCTGCCAACGTACCTTTGCCACATTTAGGATGATGTCGACCTTTCACCGTACACAGTCTGCTTCGAACGGTTGGGAGGACTGCCAATGCGGCTACATCATCATGGCCGGTGGTCTCCTATGACGTGAGGCGCCAGGTTCCTCGGAAGGCTTCTGGCGTCACGTCAAAGTACAATCTGTAGAACCACCGCTCCACAGATTTCGGTAGGTGGCATCTGCGCAACATAGGGCGACCGAAAAGAGCAAACCAAGATGTCATGACGGATGGCAGCACACTGCACTCGGAACAGCAGCCGTTCTCGCCCGTCCAGCTGGAGGCATCGATATGACTCGAAATGGATCTCCACCAACCCTGTTGTTCGCGTAATGCGATGCACTTGGAGATTAACCACGGACAGTGAATCGCTGTCACCGCGCCACTACAACGACTACCTGCTTTCCAGTCAGTTCAGCTCTGCCTGCTGTTGGTTACAGTACCCTCTCAAATTTACGTGGAGATGGATGCCGCCTTTCTAGAAAAATGATAGTGCTGCTTTAGAATGTGGGTCGATCGAGCGTTATTGAGTTGATATTATCGACTGCTATGAGTTGTACACCAGCTACTGCGACGTGTCGCTCGACGATCTGCACAAGGCGACTACCACAGCATCGGAAAACTGAGCGAAGAAGATGGAGATCGACAGTCTGTGTGCAGCTGGGAGAAGCGCCAACGACAGAATCTTGGGCTCGCCTGGATGTTCCGCCACCACCCGATAACAGCTCGATGTATGGCGAAGATGACAGTAAGGAGCTCAAATAGTGGACCGCCCACTCCTGGGGTGTAGACAGTACTATCCTACTCTTGTTAGGTACGTATGTATTGCAAGTTGTTCGGTTGTCGCCGCAGTTTCTCGAGCGGTTGTCTGAGCTACCACCGCAGCTTTCGGAGGCTTATCCAGTCTTCACCGGTGTCGCTGTTCGACCATTTCGCCGGCGGACCGTGCAGACTGAGATTGGGACACTCGCCATGTCCACTTTCTGCTGGCGTCGCGACAACCTGTCGACGGCTCGTTATGCATTTACGCTTAATGCTTGTATGCTTGTATTGGCATCGGGCCTGATCGACGAGCTCTTCTGCCTACGCAGGACGCAAGAGCGAAAATCCTTCATGCGACCTGATGTTCCAGTGAAGAGGTTTGCTTTGCATCTACTGCTAACCTGCGGTGGCACCGCTGATGCAATGTTTCTGGTGGTGTCGCCTGCATCGTCGGCGTTTATTTGGCCCTATCCATTGGGATCTCCTTTTTACTGGCGTGCCGTGTAATCGAATGTAAAGGATTTTGGTGGCCTAGGTGGTGTGTGCGAACAGTGTTGAGATAATGAGGAAGTGAGCGTTACGCATGACCAAGCACATGCAGCCGTGGGTTTCGTAGCTACCGAGTCTGGCGGAAAAATCCTCTCCTAACTATAATTCACACTGTTCAATCTCAACAAACAGTGCAAAACTTGACTCTTCGTCGCTTCGTACGATTGCGACCAGCTCCTTATCTTTCCCGTCCT
>KV737467.1:5206-16531 GCA_000500225.2 Phytophthora pinifolia | reverse complement strand
CCTCTCTTCGCAGCCTACGCCCGTCGTAGAGCAACTGCGGGTGCTTGCTCTTGACCGACAACGTCAACTGCCGGGTTCCTCGGCCACTACGAGCCGATCAGGCGAGCTCCACAATATAAGAGGTACAGCTGATTCCGAAAATGAGGTCCGTTTTAGCTGATTCGAAGCGGTTTTAGCAGGAGAGGATAGCAAACAATGCCCTCGTGACTAAGGTTGCATTTTCTTTGTAGAAATAAAGGACGTCAATTGGTCAATTGGACGTACCGTATGGTGAACGTGAGAAAAGGCATCAAGTTTAAGACTCTATTGCTAATAACACCACGGCCGACCAATTTTCTGCGCACACTTATTTGTAGAGGTCTTCGTGCTTTTAGTCTCCAGTCTATTAAATGTAGCTATTGCGAAATATTCCTTATTAAAGTTAACAGATTCGTTTCAGTTAAGGTGATCAGAGGGGAAGTCGGTCCCTGGGCTTGGGTCTTGACAGAGCAGCCTAAACTCTGGGCTACAAGTTCTCTCGTGCGGATTCCTCGAAAGAGCCCTTGTGTTCTTTTGGAGAGCGAAAAGTCGTAGCTTGCGACCATCATCTTTTTCTCTCCTGCGGTGAACTCATGTCGCTCGGACAACATTTTTTGCGGAATGAAGGCTACTGAGCCACCCTACCGCATACTGATTTGAACACGGGTCTCGCAGCCATCCATCGACTGTCTTCCGGGCTTTGTGCGGCTCGGCGTCGTCCCGCTATGACATTATTTTCTTCGCGGTTAATAATTTTGGCGTCGTCAATTATGCGGAGTACAATAGCAGCAAGGCAGCAGGACAGCTGGCCGTTCTTTCGTAGACCAAGATCACAATCATAATCGCACGGACGAATGGCGGCGTGGAGCGCGTGCCCCCGGACACCGACGCAGGGCGAAGCAGAAGCGCTGGTCAGCAGCACGCGCCGCCACCCACCATTGGCCGACGACGTGCAGCGAGGAAAGGTACTGGACAGCAGCAGCAGCAAGGCGGCGACGCACTCTGGTGCTACATGGTAGATCTCCCGACTGGGCCGCTCGGCTAACCTGATAACGGCAATCTCACTTCACATTTACCTTTTCGAGCTCACTTGCCATGAAGTATACTTTGGCTTACAAGTGTCGACGATGGTGTACAACGAGGCGGTGGACCAAGATGTCGATGTCGAGATGAAGTCGGCGCAGCCCGGCTTCGAGTACATCAAGCCGCCAAGACTGACGGACCTGGGGCGGCCTGCTCTGGTGAAGTTCGTGCGCGATCGCCGGCAGTAGGAAGAGAGGATCGGGGAGGTGTATAGCGACTGGTGAAGCGCACGAGAACGTGCTCGTTAGCATCAAGAGCTCCATGGAACCGAGGATTCTTGAACATCTGGCGCACTACGAGTTCCGCACCACCATGGAGGAGGTGACGGAGGAGCGCCTGCGAGAGGACATGAAGCGCCGTGCAGGCACTCTGATGAACGACTACGTCTTCGACGTGGCAAAGCTCTTCAGCAGGAGCCTGAAGATGGACATGCGGGTTGCAGACACCCACGCCTGCGTCGATAAATATTTCATCGACTTCGACCAGTTGGTCGACGAGCACGGGCTCGCAACTGGGTTGAGGGTATGTCGGTCACGGAGCAGTCTCATGAGCTTTTGGCGGTCTCTTCACGGGATCTCAAGTCAACTGGAGTATCGTTGAGAAGGAGGCCTATCCTGTGGTGCGAGCCTGCAGTGATTTCGCATACCTGCTTGAACGCGAGAAAGGTGTCCAGATCTACTGCGACCATGCCAACCTTATCCACATCTTCGCGCCCGACAAGACTGTCAAGCCGCATCTGCGAAGCAGCTGCAGCGCTGGGCGCTGAACATCGTTGGTGTACGCTATACGATTGAGCATATCCAAGGCGACGATAGCGTATGGGTTGACCTAGCGTTCCAACGGATTGTTGGTTCGATTGACAATTTGCTGGTTGATGCCCCGCACGTTCCACAACTTCGGTGGATACATGTCTAGCCATGTCCGGCGGAAATATTCTCAAAAGGAATACCATTTGCGAGCACTATACTCGAAGCCATGCTCTTCAACGTCGGCTTTCAGTCGTGCGATCACATAATCGATTTCTTGAGGGTCGATTTGCTCGTGGGGGAGGATTACAAGCACATCCAGCATACCTCGACTCATTGCCACCGAAATTTCGTCAGTCGAAATGTGAAGCTTGATCAGCCGTCGACGAATGACCTGCTTGAAGTGGAAGAGACAGCCCGTGATCGTACATTCCGGGAACTGGTCACCCACCGCGTTGATAAGAGCTTGCTCGAAGTCGCATGAGATAGTGCCGGGCGACATGTTCATACATGTGACGGATTGCACAGTGCAACACGTGCCAAAAGCGTCATTCACTCTGCAATTCACCCGGGAACCGGAACAAGGATTTGCGACGAGGCCCCTTGCCAGCCAAGCTGGCAGGAAAGCAAGAGCCAGCGGAGTCATCTGCTCGGACTGGCAGTATTGACAACCACCTGATGACAGGGGAGGTGACGGCACAGGTGCCGGACTCAGCACTGGAGGTGAGGGCCAGCCAAGGAATGCAGACGAGCATGATGAGCAGACGAGCATGATGAGCACGAATTGTCCGGGCTGGCGGGACCAGTGGATGGAACGAAGATGTGTGGACCACTCCAATCTGGATTACCCACTGAAAAAGACGCGGCGCAGGCAGCGCCGGAGGAGCTGGAGCGTCGACTTGTGACAGAAGGCCCGACGCAAGGCCATGGGTCGTACGCGGAGGCAAGAGCGGGACTGAGCTACCGGCGCGACGGACGCAAGGACAAAAGGGGACGAAGATCGCTGGCTCATGGAAACCCAGAGAGAGCAGCATGCTACTAGAGACACTCCGTCAGGACTGGGGAAGCAACGAGCGTCAGAAGGAAACGGTGGTGACCGCCAACCTGCGTAAGATCGCCCTGGCAGAAGTGGAATTTCACAGGGACGATGTGCTTTGGGACCTGATGGCAGTGGAAACGAGGGCCTAACTGGCCTATCTCAATGGAGACCTAGAACTCCCGCATACTCCCAACTTTCTGAAGGCAACAATGCTACTGATACTGAGAGCCATACTGGAGCAATACCATGAAACTCATGTGGAAGCGCCATTGACTGCGGATGTATCACCGAGAGCGAAACTCAGGCGGAGCATGACGCACCATGCGTTATTCGGACCACTCTATCAGGCTAACTCGGATTCCGAAGCAGGCCTGATGATCAGGTGCATGACGGAGGACGTGGAGCTGCTTCATTTTGATGCCTCAAGTTTGTATTTCATTCCAGCAGACTGGCCACCAAGTATGTGGGGATGGCGTAACGCTTGCAAGGCACGTGCATTGAACTGGTAACCTCAGAACAGTCGGCCGTTGGAGGGGTACTGAGAGCGGCGCAGATGCGGAGTCGATATGCCATGCGTTTCTACAAGATGGAGGATGTCGGACTGGTAGCATTGCTGGCTATGCTGGGCAAATTCACGGCGGCGGCAATTCTGGATGCGGAACGTTCAAGAGTGGATTCTACGGAAGTGATAGACAATAGGTACGCGGAAGTGCATTTCCAGGGGTACGACTGTCCCCAGGAGCTGCGGGGCGTGACTAAGATAGCAGTGGGAGGGAAGGAGATCACGCTACACCATCATCTCCTTCATGCACAGCTTCCCTGTGCCAGGTGTTTTGCACCGTATCACACCACCGAATTCGGCAAGACCAAGCCGGACCAAGTTGAGAGGCAACGCCAACGATTCAAACGGGCCTATGAGGTACCTTTACGGTTGGGCAAGCGGTGCAATACCAGCATTCCGACAGTGATAGTCTTGCCACCTTTCTGCATACACTGCAAGCTGAGCTCGAAGCAGACATGAGCGCGGCGTCCGGACCTTCTCATGAGAGTCTGTACAGACCACACGAGCCACGACAGAACTTGGTGATTGGAGGGGCCAAGGACGAAGTCAACTTGACAACCGAAGACGGCAGCAACCGGACGGGGACGGCCAGCCGGGACTCCAAGGCAGTGGACCCAGCAAGGGGTTCCACCGAGACGGACGGAAACAAGGTAGCGCAGAGTAAATTGGCGAAGGCACGAAAGGGTAGCCACGTTTTGGCAGACAAAAAGACGGCCAAGACAACCGGTGGTGCACGACGCGGAGAACGGCAGACGAGCAACACCACCAAGGAACGCGGCCCTAACCCACCGGGGTACGCCTCTTTCAACAATGTGAGGGCTTGGGGGCGCTATGCCGAACTGGCACATATGCATCCCGACAGCGAGCCGGACGAGGAGGACAGCAGTGACAGCGCCGATGATGAGGCTCCATACGCCTACGCACACGCAGACGAGAACAAGGCGACACATGAGGACCGCCAGTTGGGGACGGAAGACGAAACAGTGTATGACAGCTCAAGCACCGAAACGATGGACTCGCGAGACATGTGGCATTGGAAATTCTTCGACAATCTGCGCGCCTTCATGTTCTGCCGGATGGTGATTAAACGCCATGAAGGCCACTTCTATGGCATGCATCACGGTGACATCTCTACCCGGTGACTGGCCGAAGGAGATCGGGAATTCACAGACGCGAACTGTATCACCCACCCGTGGTACGAGGAAGTAATTGCTCATATGGATTACAGCGACGACAAGGTGCACCAGATTGATGTGAAAGTGGTCTCGGACGAAGTGGATCTCCTCGTCGTTGGAGGTATGGAACACAGAGACCGATTGGATGTGGTTCACAAGAGCCTGGGACTGCCGAAACTGAATGGCGATGCCATCGATATTGCAACCGGGAGGAGAAGCTTGCTGCAGAGGACAGGACCGCAACAAACTACGGCTATTATTGCAAGCGAACACGGAGGCGGTGGCGGCGTGGAGTCAGAACCATCAGGGGCTTAAGGGCCTGAAAAAATCCCTGGCTGGACATTGCGGTGTTGAGGCGATGATGCCATGACTGCTACAGAACAGGCAAGAACTTCACAGCCTATTTGAATATCTTCCGTATCCGGAGCTGGCAGCCAAGCATCTGAGCTCCAAAATATTGAAGCATGGGGGTGTCTGGAGCATATGATGTCATGGTACAGGAGATACGACGAGTGCTGCATGACCCGGCATCTAGCGGGGAGGCAGTGGAATACTGCCGGATTTGGCTGGGGGCATGCACGCTTCACGATGGATACCTGAAAGATCACAATATCACCGGTGACCGGCGCAGATGGAATCGGCTACAACAACTGAATCGGATGGCGCGCAATTGTGTGAGACCCGAAAGGATGCCACTGGCCTGCTGGAACACGCTGTACATTCTCCCCTACGCGGTATGGGCGTGGAAGGCGAATCATTTGGGGCGCAGCCCACGGGGCACGTTTGGCCAATAGTATTATGAGCAACCTGCGATCCAACGACTGTGCGAACATGTAGCGGATTAAGGTGACTGGGGCGCTGTGGTGACGCTGCCCTGTGGTATCACGTGGGAGGATAGACTGACCTCGATGGAGGTGGTTTTTCCTGCCCAATCCAGATATTAAGGGCCCACAAGGGGTCCACCTGCCAAGGCGCATCGTAGACCCGGGAGGCCAGATACAGCACTGGTCTCAGCAGCTGGGAAAGCGAGTGAGGGGNNGGGGGGGGGGACAGCAATTCACGGCCAGCTCCGCGGCAACGGACGTTGGGTGATTTTGACCCGGTCATCGATTCGTCAGCCCGAGAGCACAGGATTTCAGGCAAGATCGCAAGCGCATCATTCACAGGCACAAGCAGGAAGAGTCGCGGCTGCAACAAGATCGGCGAGGACGGTCAACCGGAATGCACCAGGCGGAGCAGACGTACAGCTGCGTCACTCAGAACTTCAATGGTTTTGGGGCGGACGACGGACATCGGGACGAATCGCTTCGCGCCTTTCGGATGGAGGATGGAGATGGCAGATACGATATGGTTTTTCTCCAAGAGACACATGTGGAGCGCTCGGACGTGGATTTTATGACAAGACTTCACGCGCGTACCTGGGGTTTCCTCGTGGGGCATGAATGCCCATTACTGTCTTTCTGGTCACCATCTCAAGCCAAAAAAGGGGGTGTTGCCATCATGGTAGATCCATACGGGAGCGTTAAAGATGTCAAGCCTGTCCTCGAGCAGTGGCGGTCGCCGCATTTCATGGCGGTAACGGGAGTACTGGATGGAGTGGTCATGCTATACGTGTGCATCTACGCGCCTCACCAACATGCCAGGCGGGAGGATTTCTACCAGGGGCTCAGCAACTTGGAACTTCCTAAGACGGACCACATCGTTATTGGTGGGGATTTCAACTGCACGATGGATCCACGCATGGCTCGCAGTCACACGCTGGTCATGAGTCGGCAACCTGTATGGCGCTACTGACACGAAAAACTAAATGTAGATATTTTTGTCTAATGGGGGGTAGTGGATGCATTGAATCACTCAGTCCGGAAGGACATAGCCCGGCTACGAGTGCACTACGAGAAGACACACACGTATCGATACTCACTCCCCACTGGGGAGACAGCATCAGCAAGGTTGGATAGATCGTACACGTCGGACGAGTTAGCGAGGCCGAAGTATGTCACCCTGGCGCACGGGCGGATCACCTTGCGGAAAGGCTCCATTTAGTTCGTCCTGGAGACCCCATTCGCATCAAGAAGCCTACCAGGGCTCACCCACCTCCTACAATTGCGGAATCTCAAGTCAAGGAGGCCATGACGGCGCGCATCCAGGCGTTTCATGACACGCTTTTGACTACGGAGATGACTGCCGCCTCGTTAGCGATGGCCTGGGAGGCGACCAAGACGGGTATTCGTATAGAAGTGCTGCGGATCATCAAGCAAAGGAGGAAGACTGCGAACGCGTCATACAAACAACGATATCGCCGACTGCTCCGCCAAGAACGGTGTATTCTTGATGATGCGGCGGGAGTCGTTCACACAGTGGAGACGATCACTGACTTGCTGGACGCAATGTCGCTCCACGAAGCGAGGGGAGGCACGCCGCTTCAGAGAGTTCGCAACGCGATCACAGACTGCGTTCGGGGACGGTTAGCTTTGAGGCAACGAAGGCTTTTTCGGCAAGGTGGCTACCGCACTGGCAAAACGTCCAAACTGTTACACCGCAGGCTTAGCACCAAGTATGGCGATCATGTCGTTCACCGACTAGATGCTGCGGTCGGACAGCGGGAAAGAGGAGCACACGGGCAGCCGGATACGATGGCGGATACATGGACTCCGATATTCCAACAGGAGGGCAGCACTAACTCGGCACGTCGGCAGGTGCTGGCAGGGTTGGGTGCACCAGGGCAGTACTCACAGCGACTGGAGGACATCACGCAGCCTATCACGGAGGGAGAGGTGGATACAGCCATCAGTGCCTCGCATCCCGGGAAAGCTTGCGGGCCCGATCGGCTAGGCAATGATTGGTACCGAGACTTTGCGGCGTTCCTGGCACCGGTATTGACCATCCTCTTCAATAAGTGCTATCAGGCCGGGGTCACTCCACCTTCCTTTCTCGAAGCCGACATTTTTTGCCTCAAAAATGGTGGGGCTGCGCAGGCCCCGCTGAACTTCCGCCCACTTTCGCTGATGAACACGGACTATAAACTTTTGACTCGGATGCTGGCCACGAGGACGAGTGCCAAGCTGTCCCAGATCATTCATCCCAGTCAAAATGGGTTTGTCCCCCGGCGCTCGATCCATGACACGTTGGATCTGTTGCATGCCGCCCATCGTGAGGCCTACAGTAACCCGGGCATGGCTGAAGCATTGGCGCTCTTGCTGGAGTTTTGCAAAGCGTATGACTCCGTGGACCGACATTTTCTATATGAATGGCATCCGCTTTCGTGGCGATGATAAGGGTGTTGCACGCGTGTTCGCTTTCTTGCTAATGGTTACCGATCGCGATGGGTTGCTGTAACGTGCGGAATTCGCCAGGGGTGTCCATTGGCGCCTCTACTCTTCATATTGGTACTCGAAGTCTTTTATCGGCGGATAGATCAGCGTCCCCAGATTGAAGGAATCGCGATACGGAGCACAGCAGGTTCGTTGACGCTTAAAGTGGGTGGGTATGCTGACGACACCGCCAGTTCGTGAAGACCGCCAAAGAGATATTGTTTGTGCTGACGATTCCCAGGATTTCCGTTATGGCGTCAGGCTTGAAACTCAATGAAAGCAAGACTATGGTTACTGCCCTCAATCCGGAGTCTGCAAAGAAGGGGGGCGCTGCTACCGGAACCATTGCGACTCCAAGACCCCGCACAATTATCGAGGTATTTCGGGATCCAGGTCGGCAGTATTCCTGATGCTCGGATCTGGCAATTACTCAGCCCGTAGCGAGGCTGCGGCTGGCGGTCCAGAAAACCACGACGGTCGATCAAAGAAGTATGGTGGTTGCAACGATCGTCATCCTCAAATTTCTGTACATCGCGCGCCATCAATGGCCAAACCGCGAAATGGTGGCGGGTTTTCAGCGTCGTATTCACAACTGCATCTGGCATGCTCCTTTCACGTCTGCCAAAGTGCCTGGTAAGGCCTTGCTGAATGCGCAGGTGGCGGTGCTGCCACGCGATCAGGGTGGGGTAGCAGCACCTCGACTGCAAATTGAATTGCAAGCCATGGCAGCAGTCACGGCAGCCAAATGGGCTCTTGGGGCCAATTTGGAAAAGATGGTGGTAGGGGACGCACTTGCTGATCACTAACATGCTGGGGAGCACCGGAGGCTAGTCGTCTCACCGTATTTGATCCCGCCAACACGGTGCCAACGTCTCCTGGCGACGTCAGTCTGGACAGTCGGGACACACGTATGCGGCCTGCACGGAGGCATGGCGGTGACCGCATCCAAGCAGGCCATGGTGACAGCTCTCAATTGTCTTGGATATTTTCGAAAAAGAACCGAGATCAGCTGGATCGGGCGCAGCGGCATGTTATCACTAGCCGTATACAGAGGTACGGTCGCGGAGCAATACCGGCGTGTGGAAGCAAAGGAATATGTGGAATTTTGCGGGGAATGGTTACCGTATTTGGTCCTCCGTACTCTCCGACTGTACGGGGCGGACGGCCGGGTAGTGAGCCCAGACTCGAGCCTCCGACTCTTATGCCAGGCAGGGAGGCAGATCAAGGATGTGGTGCATTGGACCTGGATCGTGACAGGCAACCTTCGGATCACGGCACTCACGCCGGTGGTGACGAGAGCTCAACGTTCCACAGTTACTGGTCGGTGGTGAGCACGAGGGACGTATTCGCTACCGAACGAAGAGTGGTGTACCGGCACTCAGGGGCCTGAGACTGACGTCCGAGTGACGGATCATACGTATTGACCAGGACGAAGCAGAGATAGCAGTCCCACCAGTCGATACACACTGGGAACTCGAACGGAAAACGCAGCAGGAGGTTGGAGAAAAGGACACCATACTTTACGTGCATCCTCACCCCCGGTTTACCCGTATGATATGCATATGGGCGGGCCATCGCAGATGAACGCCCTCGGCACGGCGTTTTAGGGATCTACTGAATAAGGAGACCTTCACTATAGGCCGTCAGCTCGTGGCCCGAGCAAGGCACAAATGGAGTGCCCACAGCCCGGAGGCGGCGAGTGGATTGGAGAACCTAAAGTGGAAAGCGATCCGGCGAATAGTTGGGCTGACACCATGGGGGGAACAGATACTGTTAAGGCTGAAGCATCATGCACTCTCGACCTACAATCCGGTCTCTGCAGGCATGCATTGCCCGCATCCGGCATGCGCGCGCATGGGAAAGATCACGTTATACCACGCGTTTTGGGCTTGCCCCGCCGCCGGCAGACTGTGCAAGCTCCTACTAGCCGGATAGAAGGCGGCGGGACTGAGGACGGATGACTCTCCGGTGATCGAGTTGTCTGACGAAATGACGATGATCTCGCCATCACATGACTGAGGAAACCGGATTTCGAGAACACGTCCATCTGTCATGACGTCGATCTTTGCCTTGCACCCTCTGCGGTAGTAGCTGCATCGATAGGTTGTCTTTTTGGTGGAGACATGGCATTGAAAGCTCTTCCAGTGTATCGTCGTCTTGAACGGAGTGATGGCCTCCATTTCACTCATTGCCGATGCCCGCAATGGCGGCGAGAACAGTCGGAGCTGGTCCTAACAGCGTGCTGGCCTACTGCCGCGGGCTGCAACTCGAATTCTTTTTAGGTCGCAGATAAGCTCACGTGACAGCTGAGATTTAGTCATGCCGTGGATAAAATGGCAGATTTACTACTTGTTTTTATGAGAAACGGGACCCCTAACAACGTGTCAAATGCTTGTAATTAGTTATTCATCGACACATGCCTATCTTACGGGATCTGGATTTTACGGTAATCGATTGGTAATTTATTGAGAAAAACCTTTGTTCCAAAAGTTAGCATGGGACCCGAAAAATAATCTACCCCGTCTTTCTAGGAAGAGCTGCAGCTGCTCGACAGGAAACTGGGCATCTTCTCCTCGATCGCCTTCTTCAAGCGACCCACTGAGTCGCCTTCATCCACCCACACCTCGAACGCGTTCCCCACCACGTCAATAGCCGCACAAAGGAGCTTTACCATTTTCCTTCGAGGCGGCAGAATAGATTTCTGTGAGCTTTAGTGATGTTCGGTGCAGTGGCAGTTGGAGTCTGTCGTGCTGCTATTACCTCCCTTCGCAGTTGAAGTAGGCTTAGCCCCTGTCGCGGACACGCATTTGAGTTTAGTATTGCATACTCTAGCCTACTGATAACGGAGGCTGTGCTTGGGCGCAGTTCTCTCGCAATCCCAAATCCGCTGAGTGGGCGAATAGTTCTTCTGCGCTGTACGCAATAGGTACTGAGCCCAAGCGCGTGAAGCTTTGAGAGCTAACCCTCTGGAGCTTCGTTGCTGATGACGGGATCTGGATCGCAGACGCCGGTGCCACCGTCAGGCACTTCGGCTGGTTCGACTGGGCCTGATGCCGTTACTACAGCTGCTGCTTCTGGAGCTACAATGGCTACGGCTGGTGCTGTGGCTTCCCCCATAATTGTTCCTGCTATGACTTCAACTGCCGCCTGTGCTGGCATGCAAAGTGGTTTCACATTTGGGCCGCCTGTGTTTACCAGTGGAGTGCAAGCTTCGGTTGTCTCGTCAATGGGTTTGCCGGTGACAAGCTTCGCAGCTTCTATGCCGACGACTTACGCAGCCTCGTATCCTGGTGGTCCTTTTGCTTATAGCTCCGGGTCTGGTTTGCCTGGAGGCATGATCCCTGTTTCTGGGCATTCTCACGCTCGTGGTGGTGGGATTGTTTCGCCTGGA
>KV737462.1:14632-28213 GCA_000500225.2 Phytophthora pinifolia | reverse complement strand
AAGAGGCAAACATACTGCTGTTCAGCGGGAGTCCCGCTACAACACGACCGAGATACTGATCACCGGCACTTTCATAGCGGAAATATATGTCTTGAACACCATCGGTAGCGAAGGCAGATACTTACTATGGATGGGCCACCAGTGGAGCCACCAGATGCATATGAAGCCACTCCCTTGCGAATTGAGTGTGTACCGAGAGATTTTGCCTCGGAATCATCCTTAAGACACTGTGATAGTGCCTTACCAAACCGCAGTTTTTGACTTGAGATTGGAAAAGGGCACCGGGTTGAAGTCGTGGATGGCAGGCCAAATAAACCCCTAGTGCAGTCAGCCAGCAGGTCTCGGGCGACGCAGGATTAGCGTAGATGTGTCGTGGGTCTTTTGGGCCGCTGCCCTCTTGGTTGATTTTTGTTTTGTGCAGCACAATACCAACACTGTCGTCGGCACCCACCAAGTGCGAGGTTTGGGTGGTCTCGACAGACTTTGATCGGCGCATTAGGTTACACTGCGTGGTCAGGAATAAATGGGCAAACCCGCCATCATCCCGAGCGAGAGCGACTCGCACACCGCTACATATCGTGAATACGCAAGTGGTCGTTTGCCAGATTCGCGCCCTTTGTCGGTTTGATCACGATCAGCCTCCAAGCGCTTTAAACCAGAAAAAAGCGTCGTCATTTTCTCGCCGTATTCGGCTGGAAGGGGCAGCTGGTGGCGTCGATACAGGTCCTTCATAGCACTCCGGTACCCCCCGAGAGTCCCAGTGGCTAGTTTGTCTTGCTTGTCAACGAGGAACGCCTCAAAGTCCTTGGCCTTGAACTTCCTCGGGTCGAGATTCCCGGAAGCGTCGAAGAATCGCTGCGGGTTGGTGATGTTCTTGTTTGCCATGGCCCACTTGCGAATTCCTCTTAAATAGCTGCTGTATCGGGCTATGGTGTCATCGGAGATGCATCGTGCTCGAACGCCATCCCCGTCTAACTTCTCTGGGCCAGGAGCGCCCAGTTCCTGGCGCTGGTCACCGTGTGCGCTCATCGGTCGCTTTTCTGCCAATAATATCACTGGTTTGAGCATAAGGCAGAATTCTTACGCGACCCCTCACAAAAGCCGTTGATGCCCGCCCCATACATTATCCAATAGAAACCTGAGCAATGATTTTTAGCATTCACAGAAAACGTAAGGCTTCTGCCTTACGCATGACGTCCAGACTGTATGCCTGCCTTACGAAAGCGTATGAATGATAATTTTAGACCCTTCAAACAGGTCTAAAATTATCGTTGACCGATGTGTTTCTTGATGGCTGTGAACCCATCACATCGAGTTCAACGACCAAGATAGCATCTGCGTGCACCACCAACGTCTGATCTCATTGAGACTCACCCGAAGGTGGAGCGGACTGCACCAAGCCCTTGATTGTGTCTCAGATCCGAACAAGTACTCGTACACGACAATTACCTCAAGCAATCGAAATGACCATTGTGGGACTCAATCCCACACCACCTCGAATGGATCGCTTCAACACTAACGACTCCACCAAGGTGCATGCTAGTCACAGGAGCGAATCTCAGTCTGAAAGGTTACCAAGGGTAACTATAACCACAAGTTCGCAACGTAACATCATATTAATTTGTAACCAGGGGTTACGTGTATTTTCAGCTCCAACGTTAAAAACAATTTGTATCACCTTTTGGTAAAATACTTAATTTGTATCACCTTCCGGAATTTTCCCTTTAAAAGAATAATGTTTGGGCGTTAGATTCAAAACACACCGTCTTTTGTAGCGAAACGTAGCCTGTAGCCCAGCCAAATTGTATCGGTAACGTATCCTGATTCCCAAATGTTACCGTGTAGCCTGTAACCATACTGTTGCGTGTTTGTTGTTCAGAAAGTATGGGTCATATCTTAGGCAGACTCGCAGGCTTTCTGACGCTTCATGCGCTTTGTATCACGTCTCTCACAAGTCCGCAACGTTGTGACCTGGCTTGGAGCACCGCGTACAGTGAACGGGAGCGTCGTTGCTGAAAAACGCGGACCGGTTTCTCATTCTCACCATCTTCGGTCGCCCGCGTGTAGCTTTGACGACAAGGGGCTTGGTTGATCCAGAGGTGAGAATACCCGCGTCTGTTGGCATCGCACATCGAGCGTAGCAGGAGCGGAACCTCTTGACTGAATAGTACTATCCGAACACACGTGTAGAGAAGTTTCGTCCGATCAAACAGCTGAAAATAGGGGCCTGATATGAACTTGTCAAGAGGACCATACGGCCGGAAGGTTGACTTGGTCATACCCCTGGATCTTTGTGTATTGAACCAACAGATCGAGCCTGAGACGTCGCACCCTCGGCATCCTCTACTATGAGACACTATTAGAACTGGAGCCACGACTCTCAGCCCGAGGGCGCGAGACCCAGCCAGTGCCACTTGGATCTCCTCTGAACTATCAGATAGGGCGTCAGACTCACCTGATCCTGCCAGAGACCACGGATCCGATCCGGTAGGGGATCTTGGCGAACTCTCGGTGCCACCGAGGGGGGGATCTTGATCTGACTCTGGAAGAGGAGAGTCATGAACGCCAGAGTTCGCTGCAGGCGAGCTGGCAGGAAAGGGCGGATCAGACGAGGCTCGAGCCGATCCCGGTGGGTCCAGTTCAACGGCGACAGGGGAGGCTGGGTGACTCAAGACCCGAATCCGCCGACACAGCGCCAGATTCATCCGATCCCGAGTCATATCCAGACTCCAATGGCTGGTAGTCGATGCTGATATCCGCAGCAGAGAAGTCTGCTAACAGGATCGCAATGGGAGATCCGTTGTCAGCAGGATCGGCGGGGCCAAACGGGGAGTCTTCTGAGGTGGCCCTTGACTTGACTGATGAGAAGAAGAAGACTCACTCCGCGATCGCTTGCCAGACGTACGAGCGCCGCGGGACATGGAGGCTGAACCAGTGCTACGGGGAACTGAAGCACAGCGCGAAGCCACAGAAGCAATGTACGCCAAATCCATCAAGCGCGGCATCTCGCTCTTCGACAACCAAGTCGTAGCCTGCCGCGAAGTCATCGAACTCTTGACGAACCCGCGAGTGAGCAGACTGCATGTCCGCAATCTGAGCCAACAACTCTCGCACCGGCCTGGACCTCGAAGACGGCTTTCGATGTTCCGTTGCTCTCTGTCCGGCCGAGGCACGTCGGTCGTACGTCTTCATGCCGCCGTCGAAAACTTCGCACGATTTGACGACATACACCTCGGTGAAGCTGACGCTGCCTTGCAAGTGCCGTCAGGGACCGAAGCACCAAAGGCAATTGCCGCAGCGATCGCAAGAGTGATAACCGAGCTGAAGAACCGAAGCATCGTGGACCGATGAAGCAGATGAGTTGTATTTGCCTGCGCCGGGGACATGAAATCGAGCGGTGAGAAGTGCGCTTTGTCGTGGAACACCCGGTGCGATATTGCCTTGATGCTGGGGCAAACCTCGTCAAAGAAATAGATAGCGAGAGCCGTATAAACCCTTTCAATCCCGAGCTTTTTTCTGTATTACTCCGTTCCACTTCTTGCGCTTGTTCCACTCCACTTGTCTTCAATTTGGCTTGTTCGGACGCATCTAGTCCGCGCGTTTGCTCGCATATCTGCGGCATGACGACGGGCCGGAGATGATGCTCGCGCGGTGCAGTACAGGAGCTTGGCTAGGCCGAGCTTTCATTGTGGCGCTTATGTATCGTACGGTTGGGAACCCAGCTTCCGAAGGTTCAGCCGCAAGCACGGTCTGCCTTGCCGAGGAACTGGAAGAGCCAGTGATCCCAGCCCAAGATCAGCTGTCGGCAGCGGCCCGACCTGAAGCAGGATGTGGTCGTCACACTAGTAGTGCCGGGTGTATGGCCGGCAGTAGCTGTATAGCCATGGGCGACAGTATGGTCAACCCGGACTATATAGTCAAAGATGGCCCGGACCGTAAGGCCACAGTGCTCGAGAGGGGGACACTGGCGCCAAAAACATTTTTTTTCGGTGGTATGTGTTTTAACGTCCGGCGGGTCGGCCGAAGGACAATACAGGCGACCTCACGGACAATTTTCCGCTTTCGACCCACCAGCGCCATCGTCCATGGTAGTCGACGGTTTGGAGGGCTTCACAGAAGCCATTCGATCACTGCGGGTCGTCAAGTTGCATGAACCCAAGTGCAGTGCCCATGAACTTGTTCACATAGAGAATCGTCAGGCGGACGCGTGTCGGTGTGTGGCCGACTTGTTCTTGCCACGAGGTTGCGCAGACGCAACGTCAGCCTACACATGTGAGGTCTTTGCCAAGAGTCAGTGGAGTGCGTCGATGATGGCTTCATACGTGGCACAGTCGGTCGACGTCGAGGGCAGTGACGCCGATGGGCGGAAGTCACTTGACAAATTTGCGCTGCCCTTCAATCCCGGAGAAATCTGCCTGGTGGGATACCGGCCGCTGTGCTTATCGACCGTCGCGGAAGGCCGGTCTGTATTGCGACCGCTGACGTGGCAGACGAGCCGCCATCACTACTGGCCAAGACCCTCGCAATTTCAGCTCGCACGCGCAGGCGGGGCAGCCACATGTACCGAGCTGGCACGGACGCCCTCACGATCAAGTTTCATGGACGATGGGTTTCTGACGCGTTTAAGTCCTACGCCAGGTTCTGCAAAGAACTGTGGTAATGCTGTCGGCAAACATGGTGGCTGGACCACGGTGATTCGACTCTACATTAGATTAGTGGGGGCTGATGCATGACCATTTGCTCTCCTCGTCTCTTATCGGAATGTCATTGCAAGACTTCCAAAAATCGCACAGCTGCAGCAGCATTTCAATTTGCGAGCATGCTTTGCTAGGGAGAATCTAATGAGGGCCCTCGGCAAGAGCGATCACGTAGACACACTGGTCTGCCTCACAGCTGCGATCACCGGTCTACATGAACACCGCGTGGATCGTTTCGTGCCACGCACTCGCGGCCTGCTTCAGGCCGTAGATTGCCTTGACCAACTTGCACATCATGTTCTCCGCGTTCACGATGCCATACGGCACCTCCATGAACACTTGTTCCTTCAGGTCAACCTGGACGAACGCCGCTCGGTGTCAGGGATCATGGTCATGATTAGCAACGCACCGGTCGTGTTCAAGTCGAAGTACCAGCGCACGGTAGCGCTGAGCTCGGCGGAGGCGGAGTACATGGTGTTGAGCCTATGTACGCAGGAGGTGTTGTGGACCCGTGCGATGCTCAAGGATCTCGGCCACGAGCAAGTGGAGGCGATGCAAGTCTGGGAGGACAACCAAGGTGCGATTGCACTGGCAAGCAGCGCCGGCTACAATGCGCGAACCAAGCATGTCGACATTCGACACCATTTCATCCGTGAGAACGTGGCGAATGACATCATCAAGGTCGACTACATTGGGACGGAGGACCAGCTCGCGGATATGCTCACGAAGGGGCTCGGGACCAAGGGGCTCAAGTACCTGCTCGAGAATACCGGGATTCACGCCAAGATAGCTCAGCATTAGCATTGAGTGGGAGTGTTGACCCGATGTCGGTTGTCGGTAGAAAACCGACATGTCGGTTTATTGGCAGATAACCGACATGCGAGCAGTTCGTCTGGTGCACAGCTCATGCTTCGCCAAACCCACGGACGCGACGACTATCCGGAACGGAAGGTATCCATGGCACGTGCCTTGGAGGGTTGTGAGTGGAAGATCGCTTGGGATACTAAAAGCAAAGCAAGACGCGAGCGTGAGTAAACAGCATGATGGGACGCATCAATGGAGCAGAAGAGAGCAGTAGGAAGGTATGAGATCGGCTAGGATGAACGTAAGAAAGTCAATATCGCTTCGGCATTTGCCCCCAAACCAACAAATGCGGAAGAGTTCAGCGAGCGTCTTGGCTTCGAAGGCCGCAGAGTAGAAGTGCAACAGGCACGCTAAAGCAGCGTGCTTTACGACTAGTGCAGGAGGACGACCACGTTGGCCGAGACCTGATCTAACGACGTAGTGCCTTGAAAAAACCTGCAGCATGTCACCAAAGGCGTCGGGCGGGATTGACACGGTAACCACAAAGCTACCTTCTGCACGGCTAGTGTACAGGGCGTGCCAAGGCGAGTCCAGAGGTGAGATGAGTGCCTCCCGTGTCAAATAGTTCCTCTCTCATTCGCAGGCGTAGCAGCAGCATCGTGAACGCCTCGACTTCCATGCATCTTGGGCGGTTACCAAAACGGATGGTGACAACATTGTTTTCTCGAGTCTGTGGAGCTTGATTTGAGTGATTTTTGGTGGTGCATTTGTTTGTTTGTGCTCGTATTTCAAGGGTTAGGTACTCGCAGAACGCTAGCAAAGCGGGAGAATCTGCTGCCCCAATCGGCGTCCGTGTATGCCTCCAACACGATCTTGCCGTTGTTCCTGCTGTAGATGACCCCGAAGTCATTCGTGGTCTTCAGGTAGCGTAGTACGCGAATGGCGGCCTTCCAATGCGGCTGCCTAGGGTTCTCCAAGAACCGTGACAACTGCGTGACGATGTATGCCACGTCCGGACGCGTGCAGGTCGTGATGTACAGCAAGCACCCGATCAAAGACCTGTATGGCTTGGGCCTCATGTCCTCGCGTTCCGCGTTCGTGGTCGGCGACTGCAACTTCGTCAACTTCATGCCTGACTCGCACGGGTTCACTACCGCTTTCGCATCCTGTTGGTTGAACCGGTTCACGGTGTCGCGCGTTGGCTTGATCATCAGCGTACCGGCCGTGTTATCATGGTGTATCTCTATGCCGAGGATGAACTTGACCTCTCCCAACTCTTTCATCTTGAGCGCGTTCTTCAACGCCATCTTGACCTCGTTGATTTCCTTGTTGGTCTTGGCTGCGATGATCATGTCGTCCACGTACAAGCAGACGTGCACGCAGTTGTCCTTACTGTTCAGGAACGCCGTGTCGACGTCCAACTGCTCCGTGACGTAGGCATTCGCGACAACTATGGACAACACGACCCTAATCGAGTTCATATTGGCGGCGGGCGAGTATGTCTTCCTTCGCCACAAGCCGCGCCTTATATCGCACGACTCGGCCGTGTTCGTTCCGCTTCTTAGCGAACACCCATCGACACTAAATTGGTCGGGCTCGGATGTCCGTCGAGCAAGTATCCATGAGCCGTTGTCCGCGTGTGCCTTCAGCTCAGCGTTCACCGCCTTGATCCACTCCAACGCCTCGTTGCTCTTCATGACCTGCTGGTACGTGGTGGGTGCGTCGTCGGCATCTCCCACACTGGCAGCGTAAGCCAGTACCGCTTCAGCGAGAAGATTGTCTTCGTCAACTCGAAGCCTCTTACGCGACGGCGGCCAGAAGTGGTAGTCGTTATCAGCGTCTTCATAGTCGTTGGTCTTGTACTCGTCTTCGAGAGAAGTACCAGGTCACGTGGGCGTCGGACTCGTTCCGGTTCCGGGTGAATACAAGGTTGTCACTGAAGTTTCCCTCTGGCGAAATTCGGTACGTTGCCACCCCATGCCTCATCGAGTCGTCCGACGCAGCCTCGGGCATCTCTGCGTCTTCCTCGTGGTTCTCCTCCACCGATCCCATCTGCGGTTCAGCAGCGTGCTGCTGTTCTTGCTCATGAGGCACGACATCCTCGACGTCATGTCGACTGGATGACCGTCGTGCTCTCCGTCGGCGCCGAGTCGTAGATGCCATTCACATCACGCTCATCGAGCTTCATCGACCTGGTTACCTTGACCTTGTTCGACTCGAAGTCGTACACGCGGTAGCCCATCGCGCCCAATTGAAGCTCTTCACGCTTTGCCTGGTCGAAGTGGGCGTACGCGACCGAGCCGAACACGCGCAAATGGTCCAGCCGAGGCTTGTCTGTGAACGCCAGCTCGTACGGCGTTTTCTGGTTGTTGACCGGTTGATCAGGTATACCGACGTACTGACCGCCTCGGCCCACCACATCGTCGAGATGTCCTTGTAGTATAGCATACGCCGTGCCTTCTCCATGATCGTGTGGTTCATGCGCTCCGCTGCGCCGTTCTGCTGCGGGCTATAAAGCACGGTCTTCTGGTGAACGATCCCGTTCAACGCGCACAACTTGTCCATCTCCTTCCGTGCCGTTGTCAGAGCGTAGACACTTGATGCGCTCACCCCATTGGT
This sequence comes from Phytophthora pinifolia, assembly GCA_000500225.2. NCBI lineage: Eukaryota > Oomycota > Peronosporomycetes > Peronosporales > Peronosporaceae > Phytophthora > Phytophthora pinifolia. The sequence continues at coordinate 20,093 of KV737462.1, read as the reverse complement.
TCTCGTATAAGTTCATGAACATCTTGAACTTGACAGGCATCTCGCTCTTCTTGGCGATGAAGTACGCCACCACGTACTTGGAGTAGTCATCGACAAATGTGAGCACGTACCGGGCCCCGCCCTTTGACTTCGTCTTCATGGGTCCCATGACATTCGTATGCACCAGCTGAAGCACATTCGTCGTCTTCGACATCGATCGAGACGGGAAGTGCGCGACCGTCTGCTTGCCCTTCATGCAGCCTCCGCACAGCGTGATCGACTCTTTGTCCATCATGGGCATGTCAGTGCGTCTTCGCCAGCGTGTCCTTGTTCATGTGACCCATGCGCGCGCGCCACAACTCTCACTCACTGTCGATCCCGACGTACTCCACGTAGTGCGCCATGTCCTTCTCGCAATCGAGCACGTAAGCCTTGCCGACCTTCTTGGCCGACGCGATCGCCTTGGACCTGTTCCAGATAGTACACGCCTTCTTCTACTCATGCCGCGCTCTGCCAGCCTAGCAGCCACCGGTCCAGTCCAGGGATGTGAAGCACATCGACCATCTTGATGCGCGTGCCGTCGATGCCCGTGGGGCGCTCCCATCACGCGGATCTTCTTGCCGTCCGCGATGGTCACCTCGATGTTCGAGTCGAGGATCTTGTACTCACACAAGTCATTGCGGTGAGGCGTCATGTGCGCCATCGCACCGCTGTCGATCAGCCATCCGGTTGACCGACCCTTTCCAACGGCGAAGACCGCGTCGTCGTCGCTACCCGCGTTCGGGTTCGGTCAGTCCCGCATCATGTGGCCCATCTGGCCGCAGTTGAAGCACTTGCCCTTGAAACCACCGTTCTTCCTTGAACCGAAGCCGGTGCTGCCCTTGATGCCCTTGCTGCCCTTGTCGCTCTTGAAGGTCTTCGCGCCCTTGAACTTACTGCCGTTCGCGGATGCCTTGAGCGCGCGCTCAGAGCCGTCCTTTTTGTCGAGACGCTCGTACTCCTTGAGCAACTTCTCCTTCACTTCAATCAGCGTGAAGTCCTTGGCATTCTCCACGATCGAGCAGATCAACTCGTACTCCGTGGGCAGGCTACTCAGCAGGATGACGAGCCGACGAGCGGTTCCCCGAGCGTCTGCAGACCTACGATGAGCTCGTCGAACTCGTCTAGGTGCTCGGCCATGGTCACACCATCCTCCATGGTGAACTCATGGAGGCGGCGGGTCATCGTCACCCGGTTGTGCATCGTCGTCCGGTTGAAGAAATCGCGCAGTGTTTTCCGCGCCGTGATGGCCGACGTGGCCGACCGGATCTTCGTGTGGTGCTCCACCGTCACCCCTTGTGCGATGAGCCCGAGCGCCTTCATGTCGTTCAGTAGCCACACCTACCGTGATCTCCGCCGGGTCCTCCCCCATCTGCACGTGCGCCAGTAGTCCCTTCCTTGCCAGCGTCATTCGCATCGCGAGCTCCCAGTACAATTCCCGGGATGACTTCGGATTTCTTGGCGGACGTCGAGGACATGGCGGTGGCGAAGCTTGTCTGGAGCGTCTTGCGGCTGTTAGCCTGTTGGTTTGAGGGCAAATACCGACGTGAGATTGACTTTTTTTACGTTCATCCTAGTCGATCTCGTATCTTTCTACTGCTCTCTTCCGCTCCATTGATGCGTCCCATCATGCTGTTTACTCACGCTCGCGTCTTGCTTTGCTTTTAGTATCCCAAGCGATCTTCCACTCACAACCCTCCAAGGCACGTGCCATGGATACCTTCCGTTCCGGATAGTCGTCGCGTCCGTGGGTTTGGCGAAGCATAAGCTGTGCACCAGACTAACTGCTCCCATGTCGGTTATCTGCCAATAAACCGACATGTCGGTTTTCTACCGACAACCGACATCGGGTCAACAGCATTCCTCCAGCCACACTATCACTGCGTAGCTAGATCGATTAGCACTGAACGCCACAACCACCCAAAGAGAACTTACATGTGAACCATCAGTTGTTCTCGGTTGTTGTGGGCCAACAACTGCCCTCCCTTGCTCGCAATTTGGAGAGACGCCAAACCGGTCCCTGCACAATTTGCGCTGTGATTTGCGAGAGGGCGAAAGTAGTAAATCTTTTTTTTGTGATGTGTGAATTTTGGAAGTCTGCCATTATTGGTCAACTTTGACTAAATCAAGTGTCTATTGACTTTACATCTTTGACGTGCCATACACAGAACTGACAATCCATCGTGCCTAAACTCGCGCCATGAGCAATAAGTCCCGCGCGAGCTCCGCCAAGGAGCGCAGCGTCTTCGGTACGTGTCCTTCGTGCCTGTATCCTCATCCATCTTCTTCCTCTGTGTATTGGCTAAGTTTGCAGCTGTTCCCGCCTCGAACCGCCTCCTCTAACGTCACTTTTCCATGCTCTTCCATTGTGTCAAATGCCCTCCTTACTGCCATTCAAATTCCGCAGTCGGAAACATCCCCTACGATGTGACAGAGGACATGCTCAAGGAGATCTTCTCGGAGGCCGGCTCAGTCGTAAATTTCCGGTACGTGGGTGGCTCGAACGTGTTCAAAATGGTTGTAGATATGGTGGAAGAGAGTGCATAGCTGACTTTGTGGGCCTTTTGATGCTCTTGCAGCCTCGTCACGGACAGAGAGACCGGTAAACCCAAGGGCTACGGCTTCTGTGAGTACGCAGATGGAGCCACAGCGCTGAGCGCCATGCGAAACCTCAACGGCTACGAGATCAACGGCCGCAACCTGCGCGTGGACTTCGCGGACGGCGGTGACAAGTCCGGCGGAGCAGACAGGAAACGTCACAACGACAACGGCAACCACAGTCGCCATGGAGGGTCTAGCAGCAGCAACTTCAGTAGGAATGGAGGCGGTGACAGCGGGCCCCCTACGATGGTGACGGGCGAGATGGCGATCCACGCCATCGAGTCGGCTATCGCACGACTGGGGCCTGTCAAGCTCTACGACATGCTGGTGCAGCTCAAGGAGCACGCGAGACAGAAGCCTGAAGTCACCAAGAGCATCCTAATGGCGAACCCGGCGCTCACACACGCAATCGTGCAGAGCTTCAAGACACTACAGATCCCCATTCCTTCGCCCACGGAGGCGGTGCTCTTGGCCCCTCCTCCCATGATGCACCAGCCACCGCCAATGGGAGGTAGGATGATGCCTCCAACACGCCCACCGATGGGAGGCCCCATGGGGCCTGGCATTTTGGGCATGGCTCCACCCGGTGCTCAGCCGACGATGGCGCCGGCGAAGTCTGGTGGTACACGCTGGAGCGCACGACCTGGCCCCCTGGCGACCCAGGGTGCGAGTGCTGCTATGGCTAGTCGGCCAGGAGTCGGCGGCATCCCTGCTTCGAGCCCAATTCACGTCCAGCCAGGCTTGATGCCAACGCCAACGTCTAGCGCTCCTCCCAGTAGTAACTTGGCACACGCGAGTCGCGACCCTCGACGTGCAGGACGAGACCCGCGCTTGGCCAAGAGGGCGAATCCCAACGACCAAGGAGGATTGCTGCCGTCGCCCGGAGACGCCAAGCGTGCCAAGCCCAGCGGCTTCAGCGACGCACCTCCTGGCCAGTTCGACGCCATCGCTGAGCTCGCGCGCGACATGACGCCGCAGAAACTGGACATGCTGCCGCCCAACGAGCGGCAGATGCTCTTGGCCTTCATGCAGCAGAACAACATCCCCTTTTGAGGATACGGTCAAGTTAGGTCAAACGAATCGATAGTATCCTAGCAACTAGTGGCTACGTACTTCAGTGTCTACTTTCACGAAATGCTCGCTAAGTTGCTGTTCCCTTTGTACAGCTCGCTCGACACTTGACAAGCACAACAGAAAAATACGAAGCTCTTTATCATCTAGTAGCGGAGCAGCAAGCCAACGCGTCGGAAGGTCTCTAGTGTCTTGGCAAGCACCCACGCTTCGGCACAGCTCGCTGACCGGTCATGACGGCATCTACCGCCGGCTCTTGTTGCGATGGTTATCGCGCTGAGCCTTGCCGGCCCGCTTGGCGCCCTTCGGCGCCGCCTGTGCCTTGGCCTGCATCTTGGCCTTGCCCTTCCGCACTCCGGGGAAGCCCGACAAGTCGTTGGTGCTGTCCTTGGTGTTGCTCTTGCCGTGGCGGCGCTTGCCGCCGAAGCCGAACTTGGCGTCCTTGGCCACGCGCGTCTTGTTGACGCGGGGCTTCTTGCTGCTGTCGTGGCGGTCGCCGCCGTCGTGCTTCCGCTTGCCAGCGACGATGTCGTCCAGCTCTCCATCGTCATCGTTGCTGCGACCGCCGCGCTTGTCGTTGCCTTTGCGCTTCTTCCACTGCTTGACAGCCTCGAGCGTGTCCTTCTTCTGCTGGTTGCGCTCATGGATCTTCTCGGCCTGCAGCTCCTTGGCCACCTTGCGGTGGGCCTGCGACTTCTTACGTTCCTCCACAGCCGTGATCTTCTTCTGCTCGTAGATGAGTTTGTCCTTAACCTTGGCCATGTGTGCGTCACTCTTGAGCATCTCAGCGAAATAGTCATCCGGGCGCTTGTAAGCCACGCCATCCTTCTTCAGTCGGTCCTTAGCCAGCCGCACCATAGCCAGCGTGTTGTTGTAGAACGCCACCTCTCTCTTCAAGTCGTCGTGCACGCTCTCCAGCTCCAAAGGAGCCGCGCACGTGTCCAGCGTCTCCACCCAAGCCAGCGGCTTGGCGTCCCAGTCCTTGACCAGAGCCAGAAGAGCCTCCGAGTTGTACACGCCCTTGCTCTCTTGAGCGGCAGCGGCATCGGCTTGGGCTTCGGCCACCAGACGGCGCTCGATCTCGGCTTCAGCCTCGGCTTCGGCGTCCTCGTCGTCGCTCTCCATGTCGCTGGCGTCATTCACGACTGCGGAACTGAGCGCCGGCGTCTCCAGAATCTCCTCCTCGGCCGCGTCTTCGGCGCGCACTAAAGCGCTCACTGCGCGGCCTTTGCGGGCTCCACTGCTCTTACGGGCCATTGTTAGTTGCTGCTGGAAGTTGAGACCAACTATTGAGCAATGGCTGGAATTGGTTGGCCTTCATGAATGCCCAAACTAAGGATATGAGAAATGGCCTGAAATAGTGTGTTTTAGGTGATTGGTGTGGCAAACACAAATGTAGGGTGCGGTTGCAGTGGACATCGACAAAGCACTCATGGAGCAACGTCAATCAAGCTGCGGAATATCCCGGCGGGTGCGTGAAGACTTGGCCAGTAACTTCACGTTCTCTGTTAGATTTTGCTACAAGTATTGTCGTACAGTACTGAGTATCTTGTATCATTCCTCATATTCTTGTTTCGTTCTCGATTTTCACTCCAAAATATTGCCGCAGGATCGAATGAACGTTATCAGTTTATTTTATTCATTTTTCTGGTGTTTGTGAATTCCTCTTCTGCTTTTTCTTCTCTTCGTTTCCTCCTCTTTTCCTTCGGCTCGCCCTTGACGATACCAAATCTAGTGTCATAATAAAACAATGACGATGGCGCCGGGATCC
>KV737462.1:3619-14582 GCA_000500225.2 Phytophthora pinifolia | reverse complement strand
TGGAAGTTGAGACCAACTATTGAGCAATGGCTGGAATTGGTTGGCCTTCATGAATGCCCAAACTAAGGATATGAGAAATAGCCTGAAATAGTGTGTTTTAGGTGATTAGTGTGGCAAACACGAATGTAGCCAACCAAACGGGAGCAGCGGACAGCAACGTCAATCAAGCTGCGGAATGTCCCGGCGGGTGCGTGAAGACTTGGCCGGTAACTTCAACAAGTATTGTCGTACAGTACTGAGTATTCCTAAATATTGCCGCAGGATCGAATGAACGTTATCAGTTTATTTTATTCATTTTTCTGGTATTTGTGAATTCCTCTTTTGCTTTTTCTTCTCTTCGTTTCTCCTCTTTTCCTTCGGCTCGCCCTTGACGATACCAAATCTAGTGTCATAATAAAACAATGACGATGGCGCCGGGATCCTCGATCCACAGTTGTATCAGTCACAGCTTGCCCCGCGCGACGAGTTGCCACTTCGGGTAGCAGTCGAATACAAGGCTGTGAAGGCATTCAGCTCCTGGACACACCTCAAAAAGAGGGCATCCTTCTCCACGCTGTGGTGCCACAGTTGCCCCACCCGAACCACGGTGCCACTTCGATCTTCGATCTACAACCGTACTACACATTTCGTCGTAGCGAGCACCCGCAAAAACGTACGTCGACGGCCTCTGCGACGTGAGATGCTTGCTCTCCAGAGGGGAGAACAAGTCTATCCACTCTTCCTTCATCCAGCCTGAGTGCCTGGAGTACCGGGATATGATCGCGGTGCGTTGCGGAAATTGCGGTTCTTCCGCTGGCCCCCCATGTATTTGCGCGGGCCGCCGCCGCGCCACTTGCCACTGCGGTTGTAGCTGTTGACGTAGTACGGCGGGCGGAAGCACGGGGTGTTGCTCTGCGAGTACCCCATCCTCTCCAGATCGCCTGTGTACTTGGCACGCTCCAGCTCGGCCTTGCTACGGTCCAATCGAAACACAAAATCGGGCAGCTCATCCCACGTCAGCACCTTGGCGTCGGCAGTCATGTCGGGCTGCTTGTCCTCCATCTGCTGCAAGTCGGTCGCCAAGAAGAACCGAATCGTCTGCTCCAGCGTCTTCTTCACCTCCGGGTCGTCCTTCGGCTGCATCGCTTGATGCCGGCGGTAGTGGAACTCGATGCCAATGAACATACACGAGCCCGGTCCTTCGCGCTCCGGATCAAAAGTGTGGGGGAAGTAGCGCGGGAACGCGTGCACCCGCGAGACTGGAGCCATGTGGTGGAGGTTGTCCACCAGCTTCCGCAGTCGCGACTGGACAAACTTGCCCCACTTGTGCATCGCGCTTTCCGAATCGGCCTGGAAGTTAAACACCATGTACGAGCTGTACCGGATGAAGAAGTTTGACGGCTGGAAAAGCTTGTCCCAAGCCCCAGCCTCAACCACCGCCTCTCCTGTCGTCTGGACTGCATTGAGCGGCTGGTCGAACGACGGCATTGACGTCGCCATGCACACCACGGCTGCTTTCAAGTCGGCTTCTGAGCTCTCGGGTAACGGAGCAGCCGTCGGGAACGGCTTGGAGATGCCCACCGCAATCTCCGCCAAATACCGAGCACGCCACAGCTCCTCGTAGATCACAGCGAACGTCGGCTGGGAGACCTGGACGGACGAGTTCATGTGGGGATACGCGGGCGTGATGATCGGCATGATGTGCGCCCGATCAAACACGCTCTGGCGAGGATCCCACATGTCGAACCCAAGCCCAGCATCGTAGATCATGTTGAGCATCACAGGCTGTGGCCACTGCCACTCGGAGAAGACCTGGAAGAACCGCACGAAGATCTTCGCAGGCTCCGCGTTCGGGTACAGTTGACACACAAAGGCAACGAGTATCGCCCAGCTTATCCCGCCCAAGTAGCCAAGCTTGGCCGAATAGATCCCGCGCCGACGCGCCCACGCACGGACAGCTCGCAGCACGATCCGGTACTCCCGACGCCTTGGTACCAAGCACAGCAACATGGAGCTCACACGAGGAGCGTTCAGAGCCTTCATCGACGTTCCGTGCACGCCCACCAGCATATGATCCGAGTCGATATTCTGGTTGGGCTCCACGCTCGACAAGGGCAAGCGCGCGAAGAGCAGATCCATTCGCACTCCCAAGAAAGACAGCGAAATGAGCGGCACGTACGCATTGGGCACGGGCGCGAGGTGGGTGACACCCGGGTCTTCCTCCAGCAAGTGGCAGAACGAGCCGAAGAAGTCTTCATAAGTCACGTGCCACGGCGCCACGCACACGGCGTCAATGTCCGAGTTGGGGTCGTCCAGGCCCAGGCGATAGGAGCCAGCAAGGAAGAGCGAGCCCTTGGTCAACGCAATGTGCTCTTCGCTCAGCTCGCGCTCGCGTCCGACCATCTTGACCCATTTGGTGAGCAGATCCGACACCTGCTTGAGCACTTGCAGCTTGTGCATGCGCGCCCCCAGCTCTTCCGTTGGCGAGATCTCGTCGACATAGTCCACAAACGACTGCAGGGCGCACGCGTCCATGGTTGGCTGCATGGGGGTTTCCACAACGCTGCCGACCGCCGGCACCAAGTGGCACTTGTGGTACAGCACGTCCCGGGCCTCGTCCAACGAGCCTTCGCAGATGTTCGTGAACAGATTCTGCTGCAGCTGCGTTGAGATCGCTCCTTGCTGCGCTGCGTGCTGCACCGACCACGACAGCGCGTTGGCTTCCTCGTACTCGCGGTTCGCCACAAACTCAGCCGCTAGACTCGTCATCCGATCGAGAAGCATGTAGGCCTCCTCGTCCTCCTCGTCGCAGTTGGCCAGCATACTCGAGAGCTCGTCGTGTTCCAGACACGCCTCGATTTCGTTCAAGTCGCTGCGACGCAGTGAGCCGAAATGGGACAGGGGGTTGTGACGCGGACTCGGGCACGACGACTCGGCCGTGGACTCGCTGTTGGTGTCGTCACAGTCCAAGAAGTCGTCGTCGCTGTCGACTGCTTTGCGCGGGTGGTTTCGACAGCTTCGAGCGGCCAGCTCGTGCGACAACTCGCTGTCGTCGGAGCAAATGGAGTCTTGGCCGGTAGACGAGGTGCTTAACGGCGGGGAGACCGACGCAATGGGACTATCTGAGCTGGACGGACACCTACCGCGCTCTTTCTTTGCCATCCGCTTGCCACTTTCGTCTGCCTTCATGGGGCTGCTGTCACAGGACGAGCTGGACAGCGTCTCCTGCGTGTCCGAGTCGGAGGGCGCGCCTAGTGGCAAGGACGCGCGGCGCAGAAGCACCTGGCTGTTAGACACGGCTCGGAGTCGGGGTTTTTCGCTTTCCTGCGCGGCTCCGTCCTCTTTCTCCGCTGAAGAATTGGCTTTCCTTGACGGGGAGGGAGCTGAACAACTAGACGTGGACCGAACCGATCTCTTCCGGCTTTTACAGCCGTCGTGTAGCAGCTTTTCGCGCTCGCAAAGTTCCTCCAGCGGCGTGTGTTTCATGGGAGAGTCCGGGTTGGCCCTGGGAGAACATTTCTTGTCGTAGTGCTTGCGTCCGCCGCTGGACTTGAGCGCCTCGCAGCGCTTCTTAAAGCTCGAGCTCTCCACGATCTTGCTGACGCTGCGTGAGCGGATATGGCGCGCAGGTGGCCCATGCGCAGGCTTCTTGTCCTTGGCGGTTCTACTAGAGGGAGAAAACGCCGCGTTGGCGGCCTCGGGGGGCGGCGAAGAGGCCGGCGGGGAACGCACCAGCGCGTCCTTGAAGGACAGAGCGCGCTTCGGCGCCTGGGGCTGCAGCATGACCGTGTTGATTTCGGAGCGAAAGTTGCAGACTGTCGTTTCGAGTGCGGGCTGCGACGCTTTAGAGGAGGAAACTGAGGCTAAACTGGAGAATGGAAAACAGCGTCTCAGGACCCCAAGCGCGTCTGAAGATGACAATCACTCACGTACGCGAGAAGAAGACCGAGCGGAGAGGGCGACAACCAAACGCTGCCGCTGCCTGAATCCGCGCGAAGAGGAGGAATCGAGTTTTGTGCGGCAGGGCGGCGAGCAAAGTTGGCCCACCCACCAACTTTCCCAGAAAAGAGGCGGCCATATACAAAGTACAAGTCAAACCGAGTGTCGGGCCACTGTGGGGAGGGACCGGGAGGGATGGCACGATGAATGCACGCGTGCCCAGTATGCCACCCCGCCTACCCCTGCCACATTGCAGACCAGGCTGGTACTTGCACTCGCATGTCTGCTTACAACATGGGCCACGTTACATGGCTCCACCGTGCTCACGGCCATTTCGGGCCGCAGCACCAGACAAAGAGCGAGGAGGGCCAAAGTTCTCAGAGGAGCATCGCGGCCCGCGGCTGACCGATGAACCCTTCCTTGGACAAACACAGACGCAGTCGAGCAATCCGCAATCGCGAGCGGCGCAACACCAGCGGAATCCGAGTTATCGGGTGATGAGACATGCCCTGTACTTGAAATCAGTATGGACATCCGCACTGAAGACTTAGACCCGATATATGCGCTAAGGCAGGCAATTAATTGCTTTGAATTCAACTTCAAGTTGAAATGGGCCCGCTGCCGAAGCGCAGTGTGGCTCCATTCGCGCGCGTCGCGGTGCACTGCTCGCGCATTGATCCTTGCTGGATGGATGGACAGCGGTGCGAAACGCAAGCAGGCAACTCGGACGCTAGCCAAGCCTCCGACACGGGTTGACCCATCAAGTGTTGAAAGGTGTGGATAGCAGGCAGCCAAAGACGCACAAGAAAGCTATATACTCGGGCCCCGATGCTGAACGGACAGCCCTGCAACGCGGAGCAACACGGGGTGATGTCCTCTGGAGCGAGCATACAAGGTTGTCTGCTAAGCTCTTTGACCATCACTTCAGGCGAGCTCATCGCATAGGCTGCGTTTACAGCAGGACGAAGAAGTCTCAATGGGCTGCAGGCCAGGCATACACAAAGTACTAGCTCCGTGCTCCCCCACGTCAAGTTTTCACGAGGAAGAACACCAGAAAAATGAGAATGAGAAGTTTTCACGCCGATAGTCTCCCTGATCTTCCTTCACTCGGCGCCAAGAGCTTCATTGGTCCGATTTTTTTTTACACTTCGGTCACCAAAGTGTTCACTTGCATCGGCTTCGTCGTCAGGGTTGGTGACAGGATCATCAAAGCCTTTGGTTTGTTGTTGTTGAGAGTTTGGTGAAGGCGAACCGCGCGAGGCGTGGGCCCATTATTGTAAGGTTTTATCGAGCTTTAGTCGCTCATATATGTATTTTACTTCTCCTTGACAAGTCCGAATAGCAAGTGGGCTCGCCCTCGACAACTTCATCAATTCACACTTAGGGCCAGTCTTGCAGGTTACTACAGTATTATAACGGGGACTTCGCCAGTGCCCCCTCTTGACCCACGGTACAGAATGTATTCTGTATTCTGTGTAAAGTCGTGAGTGTCTCTTACTACTGTAGTATCTCCTTCAACTGTAAGCCATACCGCCATTTTGACATACAAGATATCTACCCTCGCTACCATCGTAATCTGACGGTTCGCTTTGTGTCCGCCCAGGCAACCAACGGTTACCAGTTATTAAAATAGTTGAAGATGAACAGAACAAACTCGAGCTTTGAGCTCATTATTGAAACACGAGGTTTCTTGCCACTCGCTCGCCAAAGCCTTGCAAGTTTAGCATCTCACTCTGGGTGCGACTGCAGGTCGCAGCCTTTGCGTCCAAGACGACGGGCTCCCTGCACCCAACTAGACGGGAGTGGGTCGGCGGAGTGCGTTGGTTTGCGGGGTGCTTCCCAGATGGGGCTGTTCCTTGCCACTCAAAGGAGGCACAAGTGCTGCGGGGAGCTCCGTCGGGATGGTCTCGCCGGCCTTCGCGCGAGCGCAGAGGTGCATCGCCACGGAGAACTGGTCTGCGTCCAGGCTGCCTGCCTTGGTTTGGTCGGCCAGGTCCCAAATCGCCCGCAGGACCTCGTGCGAGACACCCCTACCGGCCTGCTTCTGGAGCGGCCCCATGCAGTTTCCACCGGACGCACGGCCGGAGGAGTCCACCGTCAGCGTAGCGAAAACAGTATCGTACTCGGGTTTGAAGCCCAGTAGCTCCTCTTCCCATTGCAGCCGTCCGGTCGGGGCAATACTCGCAAACGGGTTGTTGCTTGGAGCGTTCGTGGTTCCTGAACTTTCCACACCAGCAATACCTACACGCGTGTGCTTTGGCAGCGATGCCATCAGAGCTGGGATGTCCTTGGTGAGCATGTCGTCGATGTCTTGCAGCTCACGCGCCTTGAGCGACGGGAACTTGGTGAACTTGCGGTCGGCGCACTGGCGGACAAAGGCGTCGATAGGCGGGAAGTCACCTGGTGGCAGGTGATACTTACGCTGCACCTCTCGGAAGTTCTCGCCCATGTTCTCGAGCAGCTCGCGCTGCTTCTTCTCCATCCCGAACATGCTCGGCATCTTGTCGCGCAAGTGGCCTAGCAGACACGCGTGCACCTTTGCAAGTCGAGCGCGTTTCACGAGCTCATTCACTTTGCGCACAGCCGCATGCTGCGGTAGTGACCGCAGCTCGTCCAGTAGGTCCCGCTCCTCCGCGTCAAACAGCGCCTCGGGAGTGCTGCTGGTGCCGTCCTCGCCGTGCTTCTGGCGCGGCTGAGACCAGAACGAGCCGAGATACACGCGCATGACCTCGGGGGTCTTGAGAACCTTGCCCAGAGACCACATGAGCGCGCCGTAGACGCGCAACAGACGCTGCTGGTCCACTTGGTCGGCTTTGTTTAGGACGCATCGGACCTTGTCGCTGTGGCCCTGAAGCACTTCAATCACCCGCTGGAATTCGTCCGAGATATCGAGCTTGTGCGCGTCGAAGAGAAGCAGGATGAGGTCCGAGCGCTCGGCGAACCAGCGTGCGACCTGCGTGAAGTCGTAGCCGCGTGCGATGCGCTGCTTCTCTCCACTCAGGATGCCAGGGGTGTCTACGATCGTTAGCTGCTCCAGTACGGGGGCAGGCAACTGAGCAACCTCGAACTTGTTGAGGAAGGCAGTGCCAAACATGGACAGTCCGCCATAGGGCAGATCGGGCGACACGCACGCGGCGTTGCCCGGCACGGTGCGCTCCTCGTCTCCGTGCATGACAGCAACAAAGCGGTCTGTCGTGGGCTCCGGCCCGACTCGCTGGCCTGGAAATGGTCGGCCTAGCAGGTACTCGATGAAGGACGTCTTGCCCACCGAGTACTGGCCGATCATGAGCACCTGCGGCTTGGCTTCAAAGTCTGCATCACTCAACAGTGGTGAGTGGAAGTCGCCGAAGTCGTAGCGCTTCTCAAGCGGCTTGAGCTTGTTGGTGTAGAGCTTCTTGAGCCCGTCGATCACCTCGCGGCTCTTTGCTGCGATCTCGGCCCCTTCGCCGCCGGCGTGGAGCTCCGCGCCACCTTTGCCGGGCTCGGAAGCCGTGCGCTGACCTCGAGGGCTTGTAACCTTAGACATGGGGCAGGAGAAAGATGTCGGTATGAGGCGTCGCGAGACTTTTCGCAAGAAAGAAAAAACTGACTGAGGAGTGATGGTCGCAAAGTTGCCGTTGAAGTGGAAATGGCTCCATTTGCCGTAACTCTTGCAGCCGCTCTTGTTCAGCGATGCAACTTCGACGGGGAGTTGGCGGAGCGTCGTTTGCTTTTCGTGTTCTTGGCAGCGAAGTGCTTGAGCTCGTCGTACGTGAGCGCTCGCTCCTCCTCCTCCTCGTCGCCCATTTCCTCGCCTGCCGCACCTCCGTTGTTGTCGCCGTGGTGAGGCGCTCTCTTGTCATTACCAGCTTTTCTGGAATTTGCAGGCGTGACTTCGCCGTGAAATGCATGCACTGCATTAGCGACGGCAAGTGCTACCGCAAATTGACGCTGAGACAGCGAGTCGCGAGAGGATAAGCGACGACACTGCAGTTGCTGCTTGCTTAGAGGCGTGCCAACCTGTCGCTTCGGGGACGGAGTGGGCGGCTTGCTGGTCACCACGGACGTCAGCGGCGAATGCACCGAAGTTTGAGCTGGCAGCTCGATGACTCCATCTACACCACCAAAGGATGGAACATGAACATGGAGCTTTTGGCGAGGGTCGGAAGGCAGTGTTGGAGGGCCGTGACCCACCGGCAGTAGCGAGGACCCATCGGAGCTTGAAGCCAGAGATTGGGTCTGAGCTTGGTGCTGGCCATGAGCTCCTCCGCGTGCTTTGGCTGGCGATGACGCGCTGGATTCGCCTCTCGCCTTGTTGTGCAAGAGCTCCGTCGTGTACATCTCGATGGCCTGCAAGTACGCGATGACGTTGCTGTCCGTGATCCCCTGGCCCAGAGCAGTGGCATTCCCGGTTGTCAAGCCACCGGAGGCTGCGTGCGCTAGTGTGTTGTGAACTGAGTGCACAGAGGCCTTAATTCGCCCCAAGACGGCATCTCGCTCTTCAATCTCCGAGTCCAGTTCATCGCACGCCTGCTGCGTTTCGCGCAGAGTTGCTTCTACTCGACGGCGCTGCTCCTTCTGTGACGCTCGACTCGCTATACCTTCACGAGCCTTGAACGACTCGATCTGGCTCGTGAGCGCTGCCACTTGCGTTTGAAGTGCGACCTCTTCGCGGCTCAGCTCTTCGACACGCTTAAACCGCTGGAAATTGGCTGCATCTCGAGCCAGCAGGTCTCGTGCAAGTGCCGAGGCGTCCTGGAGTCCTGTCCGCTCACGAATGGCAGCAAAGGCTTCGTCGTACTTGGCTACCAGGCTGTCCGGTACCGACGTTAGAGCTCGATCCACTCCGATCTTCCAGGACGACAAGGCCGTGACTCGTGATAAGGCTCCAGCATTGCCTCTGTTTCCTTTGCCTTGCTCGGAGTTTGCATCCAGGCCGCCCAGCAGCTCGGAAACACCAAAGGGCGACGAGTTCTGCAACTCGCTGGCGGCCATGCGCACGCCTGTTTCGTGACGCCAGTGCTCGATGCTGTGCTTTAGTTCCTGGAATTGGTGTTCATACTCGAACTGCTCTCTCTCCGCTGCGTCTTGCAGGCCAGCGACTTCGCGAGCCAAGGCGTCGCGAGCTTGAGTTGCGCGGGTCAGCTCACCTTGCGCTTGTTCATGGCGAGACTTGGACACACTCGTCTCACGCTCAAGCTTCTTGTAGATGCCGTCAAAGATCGTTCGGTCTCGACGGGCAGCATCGACCCGAGCGAGCAAGTTCTTGTTCGCCGAGTCAACTTCGTTCTTGCGGACAAGAGCGAGCTCGAGGCGATTTTCTGCCATCCGAAGCTTACCGGCTGCAGCAGCGGCGACGGCCGCTGCCGCGAGAGGCTTACCTGGTGTTCCAGCCTCGCCTTCTCCAGCCATGGCGGCGGCAGCTTCATGGGCAGGAACGGGCTGCAAGGCGAGTCTCAAGGCCGCGAGCTCTTGCGTTTTCCGGACCATGATCTGCTCCGTTCGTTCCACTTGGTGCTGCGTCTTGGCCAGCTTCCGTGCGAACGTCGCGAGCGTCGAGCGGAGCTGGTCGACTCGAGATCGTTTCTCCTGACCGAGGAGTTCTCTTGCCACTCTCGCTTCGATGGACAGCTCTTGCTTGAGCAGCTTGTTCTGGTTCTGCAGCCTCTGGATGGTCTCTCGAGGTGCCTGCACCGAGAACACAGCGGGGTGAGTCCCCGGAGGCTTCTTGGCTGGGCTAGAGGCTGCGAAGACATTGGGACCAGCTCCAAGGAGACCAAGCACGCTCTTGCGTCGTGTCCGGACGGCAGCAGTGCCGGTCCCAGACGTCGGAGCGTCCGGAGTGTCGCCTTCGTCTCCACTGGTTGGGTGTTGACTTGCCGCAGCGAGTGTCAGCCCCGCGATGATCCCCAGCGTTGTGTTGGCGCCTAGTAACCGGGTCACAGCGTCCGTGCTGGCGTCGCTGTCGGTCTCGGGCTGCAAGTCTCCGCCGTTCATGGCGATCTCAAGGACACGGGGCGTTTCAGGTGGTGAAGTGTCATCGGTTTATTTTGTTGTGACTTATAGGCGTCTCCCGCGGCCGAGCCAAGGCGTTCCTCGTCCTCTTCGATCGAGAACGAGCATGAACTATCTGTGCTCTCGCATTGGCAATATGCATCTCTATATCTTACAAGTTGTCCACAGCCGTATGCTTTCGTCAGCACGCGCCGGTGTCAACTACTGCTGCGGACGTCGTTCAGCACGCGGCAGACACTGGACGGCCCTTGCGGAACACCTTCTTGCTCGACTTCTTGATCTCCATGGAGCGCGGCGCCGGCGGGTTCGGCATGGGCGCAGTCGGCTTGACCACCGCGACGGCCTGGGCAACAGGTTTGACGACGGTCTCGGCTATAACGTCAGGGACGTTGGTGTTCAAGCTGGCTGAGACTTCCTGCATCAACGTGAGCGCCGCGGCGCTGGAACGACGACGCTTTCCGCCGTTGAAAACCGCGCGTCGTGGCAGGTGGCGGTGGCCCGAGATCGACTCGGGCTCCTCCACTTCCACGCTCAGCACCGCGGCCGACGTTGGCTTCAGAGGCGTCGCGGTGTTCACGCTCGGCTTCTTGGTCGTCCTGGTCGGCTTCGGTGCCGGCGTTTGCTCGGGCTCGAAGAGCACCACCAGCGGAGCCTTCGGCTTCACCACAGACTTCAGCGATTCAGGCTGGAAGAGCACCACGCCTGCGTTCTTGTGTTTCGAGGGGGAGGCTGCTTTGGGGCTTCTCGGCTTTGTACGTGGAGACGAAGCCTTGTGCGGCACGGGGGTCGGAGTATTTGACCTCGTGGGGGGTGCCGGTGGGGCTGGCACTGGAGATTTTGGCCTGGTAGGCGGCGCCGGAGCAGGAGCCTTTGGCTTTGCTGGTGCAGCAGGCGCTGGTGTCTTCGGTTTGGCCGGCGCAGCTCGTGTAGGCGGCGCCGGTGGCGGGGTCTTGGGCTTATGCGGCGGCGGAGGCGGCTGCGACTTGGGCTTGGCCGGGGTCTTCTGATGCTTCTTGTGCACGGGGCTGCTTTCCTCGCTGGTGCTCTCGAG
>AWVW02057198.1:0-16359 GCA_000500225.2 Phytophthora pinifolia | reverse complement strand
AAAGCAAACGCCGATAACAACTAAACTAAACAAGCAGCAAAAGTCATTCTTCATCTTCTTCTCGTTGATCAGCAGCACAAACACGTCGACTTCTGCCAGCCCGACCGCGCCCTCGGAGACTGGTGACCAACCTGGAAAGCGGTGGGACTCCACGCGAGTTGGTCACGAATCTCACTTCAACATCGTATTCACTGTGGGATTCAAGCCTGTTATCACGGGCTGATCGAGCGCATTACCAGTCCCAGGTTGAGCGCCCTGTTCTCCCCGCTGATGCTGTAGAGTGCCTCGTGGACGCCGGACAAACGACCGGCGGTGGGCCCGACGGAGTGGGGCATCCAGCCGTTCGGCAGCATGGGCAGGGCCCCCGAAAAAAAATTGACGCCGCAATAACTTACATAAATAACCGCAAGTTATTTATTTTGTCGGCCTATGAATAATTTATTGTGGTGAAACACTAAAAGAGGTAATTTATGTGTGGCTTCACATTAAATTATCCCCTAGTACGCTCGTTCTGCTAGCCTCACTTTCGATTTTTACCCCCGACACCTCAGTATCATGGTCATTGAGACCAAGTACATGCTCCTATATGTAATTCCAGCTACATCCAATGTGGTCGAGCGCTTTTTCAGCGTTGCTCGTACTACATTTGGTCAGGAACGTCATGGGCTGCAGCCCATCACCCTGGCAATGATTCTCTTTTGAAAGAAAACAGCGCATACTGGGACGCACATACGACAAGCTTCCTGCTTCAATACACTGATCATCTAGTTATTACAGCAGTAACTCGGTTATTTATTTTACCTCTCGCACAAGCAGCGTAATGTATGTCCAGGCAGGAAAGCAGCTTTGCCATAATTTATCTTGGTGATGAGGCCAAGATAAATAACAATATTATTATATTATCGGAGGCCCTGAGTATGGGCTACACCGTACAGCCTGCGCGGGGGCTACGTGCAGCTCAACCTGCTGCTGCTGGCCGCGGAAAAGTTTCTGCCGATCCTCAGCGCGGCGGGACTCGGCGCCGTACTTCATTAGCCTGCTCTGCATGGACGGAGGACACCTCGAGTGTATGGCGAGGCGGCTGAGACCGATCATGACAGCAACTGCTGGAGACCATCCGCGACCACTGCGCGCGGAAGGCTGCTCTTCCGCTATGCGAGCGAGGTTCGCCTGCGCATTTGTCTTCTCGTAGCGCCAGCGTCCGTTCTCCAGCGTCACGGACGTGTACACGTCCCCCAGCGTCGACCACGGCAAGAAGTTTGAGTCAAACCATGATGAGTATAT
Source organism: Phytophthora pinifolia (assembly GCA_000500225.2). Classification (NCBI taxonomy): domain Eukaryota; phylum Oomycota; class Peronosporomycetes; order Peronosporales; family Peronosporaceae; genus Phytophthora; species Phytophthora pinifolia. The sequence goes on along the minus strand of AWVW02057198.1, from coordinate 15,075 downwards.
ATACCTGCACTGCGCAGCGCTGCAATGGCTCATAACGTTTTGTCGTGGCGCGATCAAAGCCAAGTTGGAGCGGTGCAAGCCTTGCTGCGACGCGAGGTCCAAGCCGCGAGGTCCGGGAAACTGCAGCGTATTGGTGGCGAGCACCAGCTTCGCCCGCTATCGGTAGCCTTCGTCGCAGACTCCCGTCGGTCTCCATCAAATCCACGCGGCACAGGAACCGGCTCACCTCGCATCCATTTCGATTAGAGCTTTAGTTTAACTTGAAGCCGCCTTGGTCACCTTGGCTAATAGGTGTCATCGATCCCAGACAGCACTCGGCGACACCCATTCTGCTCGGTCTCTGGTATGAGCGGGCCAGATCCTTCCATAATTCGACGACCCCTCGCAGACCAATAGGCGCGTCGCGTGTGCTCGTGCGTGCGTGGCGCCTGCCCGGCCCGGACCGCGTCAGTAGGAAATCCGCCGCCCAAGACTCGCATCACCTTACACTATGGGCAACGCCGCCGCCAAAGAAGCCGCTGCTGGGCCTCCCCCAGCGCCCGCAACGGCCAAGAACCAGACGCCCGAGCAGCCCGAGGACTCGCAGCCGCCGGCCTTCCGTGTGCTCTCGGCCGACCAGCGCGCCGTCACCTTCGACGAGCGCGTCCATCTGCGCTCCGGCGCCGAAGCCCGCGCGGAGCGCGTGACGCTCGGGCTGGGCGCCATGTCGGACTTCCGGCCGCTGCAGCGCGCCGCCACCTTCGACCCGCGGCTGCGCTCGCAGAAGCAGCTGCTGACGGCGTCCGACGTGATGCACCGGCGCTTCTTCAACGCGCGCGAGCGGCGCGTGAGCTCCGGCGCCGAGCGCAACCTGTTCCGCATCGCCGAGGGCGACAAGGAGCGCCAGGAGGCCGTCGTGGTCGTGGACCCGTACTCCACGGGCATGACGATGGCGGAGAAGGTCATGGAGCGCGGCTACCTCTGTATCTGCGTGTACTCGGACACGCTGGAGGTGACGCAGGAGCGCATCGCGCACGTGCCCAAAGACCTGGCCGCCAAGTACCTGGCCATCATCTACCACGACGGAGAGGTGGAGCGCAAGGACGAGAAGAAGGCGCTGAACGACACGGCGGCCGCGCTGCGCCGCATCCACAACGTCGACATCCTCGGCATCTTCGCCGGCGCCGAGTCGGGCGTCCTACTGGCCGACAAGCTGTCGGAGCACTTCAACCTCACCACGAACGGCACCAGCGGCTCGGCTGCACGCCGCAACAAGTACCTGATGGGCGAGAAGGTGCGCGCGGCGGGCATCCGCGCCGTGATGCAGGTGCAGGCCACCAAGTGGTCGCAGGTCGAGAAGTTCGTCAAGAAGGAGCTCGTGCCGCAGCTCAAGGGCGGAGACTTCAAGGTCATCGTCAAGCCCGTGGAGAGCGCAGGCAGCGACGACGTCACGCTGTGCCACTCGATGGACGAGGTGCGCACCGCCTTCGGAAACATTCAGGGCAAGATCAACGGCCTGGGCCTCGAGAACCAGGCCACGCTCGTGCAGGAGTACCTGGACGGCACCGAGTACGTCGTGGACACGGTCAGTCGCAACGGCGTCACCAAGGTCGTGGCCGTGTGGGAGTACGACAAGCGCGCGGTGAACGACGCGCCCTTTGTGTACTACGGCGTCTTGCTGCGTGCAGCGCCCGACGGCTCGCTCCTGGCCAAGGCGGCCGACTACGTTCTCAAGGTGGTCAAGGCGCTGGAGATCGTGCACGGCCCCGGGCACGCCGAGGTCAAGGTGGTGCGAGGCGAGCCGTGTCTCGTGGAGATCGGCGCGCGCTGCCACGGCGGCTCGGGGTCCTACCTGCCCATTGTAATGCCCTGTCTGGGCTACAACCACGTGGACGCCGCGCTGGACTCGTACCTGGACGCTGCAGCGTTCGCGCGGCTTCCTGACCGCCCGAAGGAGCTCAAGTCTCATGGGTGCGAAGCGATGCTCGTGTCGTACGAGACCGGAAAGCTAGCGGCCTATCCTGGCATGGAAGAGCTCGAGAAGTTGCCGTCGACAGTGTCCACCATGTGGTTCACGCACGCTGGAGAGGAGCTGAAGACCACGGTGGACATGTTCACGACGCCCGGCAGCGTCATTATGGTCCACCAAGACGAAGCGCAGCTGGACCGCGACTACGCCCGCATTCGCGAGCTCGAGCACAAGGGACTGTATGCGCTCGAGCCTGAAGAGGAAGTCGAGGCGAAGCCGGAGGGACCGCGCGGGACTGTCGTGGTGGTGGACCCGTTCTCGACGGGAGCTGTTCTTGCACACGAGCTCATGGCCAGAGGCTACGAGTGCATTTGTGTGTACAGCGACCGCCTGGAAAACGTCGAGAGCGTGGCGAGCTTGGTGCCCGAGGGCCTGACGCTGGAATTTGCAGCCACCGTCGCGTTCGAGGGCAACCTGGATGAGACCGTACGGGCGATTCGTAAGGCAGCCAAGCAGGTTGCTGAGCAGCAGCAGAAGAAGAAGCAGGGCTCGAAGATGAATGCTGCCGTCTGTGCGGTCTTCGCTGGAGCGGAGCTTGGCGTCCGGCTGTCGGACGCGCTGACGGATGCACTGGGACTGGATGGCAACCTGATGGAACACTCGGACGCGCGACGCGACAAGTACCTCATGGGCGAGACGCTGCGTACAGCTGGAGTGCGTGCTGTCAAGCAGGTGAAGGCCAAGACGTGGGCGGAGGCGGAGGCCTTCATCACGGAGGATCTCCAGCCCGAGCCGTTCGAGGTGGTGCTCAAGCCGCTAGAGAGCGCCGGCACGGAAGATGTGGTGCTGTGTCTCTCGATGGAGGAAGCGAAGCGGACGTTCAAGGGCATCCTGGGCAAGATTAACGGCCTCGGCCTTCAGAACGACGCGGTGTTGGTGCAGGAGTACCTGGAGGGTGACGAGTACGTTGTGGACACGATCAGCCGCAATGGCGAGCACAAGGTGACTGCCATCTGGAAGTACGACAAGCGCCGCGTCAACGACGCCGCCTTTGTCTACTTCGGACTGTCGCTGGTGCCTGCTGAGGGCATTGTAAACGACATGATCGACTACCAGTTCCAAGTGCTGGACGCCCTGGGCATCCGTAACGGACCTGCCCACGGAGAAGTGAAGTTCTGCCACGGCTCCCCAGTGCTGATCGAGGTTGGCTCGCGATGCCACGGTGGAGAAGGTGCCTGGGTGCCCATCGCCAACATTTGCGTGGGCTACAACCAAGTGAATGCGGCCATCGACAGCATGTCAGACGGCGAGGCTTTCGCCAAGCTCACCGATCGCCCCAGGAAGCTTCTCGCGTACGGCTGTGAGGCTATGCTAGTGTCGTACAAGAACGGCGTGTTGAAAAGCACCCCGGGCATCGCCGAGATCGAGAAGATGCCAGCCTTCCTTAAGAAGGAGATCTTCGTCGCGCCAGGAGACAAGATGCGYCAAACGGTGGACATGTTCACGACACCAGGCAGCATYATGCTGACGCACAAGGACCGCGACGTGCTCGAGAGCAACCTGRCACGTATTCGCGAACTCGAGGTCGAGGGGCTGTTCGAGTTGATCTAGAAGTGGTACAAGAACGGGAGCAACCTCACGCGCAGSYACCACGGATCAAGGTTTGCACGTGGCCCTGAGGTGATCGTGTGCTACTTTCGTATTATCTAATCGATTTCAAGTCATCTGAGGACTTGGTGCTTGAGGCAGTCGTTGATTCTGCAGGTTCGGCCTTCGAAGACGCAGCGCTGGCAGTACCCGGTACGCTTGTTGGGCGATGGTCCGCCGCCGGTTCCTGTATGGCCGTGTCCATGCCCATGTTTGCTGTGTGTTCTGGAGGGGCTCGGCGTCTTGGTGCTGGAATGCGCCGAGGCACGAGTTGCTGGAGTCCTGGAAAGAGGAGCAAGCAGGAGGCTGTTACCTCCGTCCGTCGTCTTCTCTGGCGAAGGGATCGATAGATCTCGAGGTGAGGGCTTTGCGCTGTGTGGCTTGGGTAGCTCACTGCCATCGCGAGATCCGACGAGCGGTTCGTGAGGGAGATTAGTTAGGGACGGAGATGGCGGTGGCGATGTTTGTGACGCGGTGTCACGCAGCTTCTTGGGTTTGTGGTGGCGGCGAGACGATGAAGGTTGCTGGGCGTAAATCAGCGCTGCTGCACGTGCAGAGGACAGCGGTGTGAGCTCGAACTCGGCTGTCAAAGAAGATCGCGAAGTGTGCTTGTCGAGCCTTGAACTGGAGGTGGTGGATGCGCGGGGGCTCTCACTCCCGGATGCAGCCTCGTGGTTGGAGAAAGCGTGGTGAGGGGACTGTCGCGGGGTTTTCCGTGGCGTCTTGTGCTGCTGGTGCTTGGTTCTGCCTGTTAATTGCGCTGCGGGGAGAACCAGCGGAGGGAGGGTCGAGTGCGATGGCTCAAGCGCAGAGCCATCGTTCACGGCTTCATCGACAAAGCGTGGTGACGGAATTGCTGACGAAGGCGTCGTTTCTCTGGATGCTGGCGTTCCCAGTCCACGCTTGCTTGTGATCGGGCTCTTTCGTCTGTTGCGGCAGGAGCGGTTAGCGTCGGCAACACAAGAGAACCACCAAGCAAACTCACCTGAGCGTTGGCATCGTGTCGGGTGGAGTCGCTCGCCCGGAGAGGATCACGGAAGGAGCGGGTGCAGTGTCCTCCGCTGGGGATCTCGATGGTGCAGCATCCGTGGTGGGCGACTCGATCGGACTGTAGTCTTCGTATGGGTCCTCCGCATACTCGTGGGGCTCGTCCTGGACAGGTGAAGCGGCAGGAACAGTTTGATGCAGAGCCGACGAGACAACGTCGTTGATGGATGGCACCGCAAGCTCATGACAGTCGGCAGCGGCTGCCGCAGAAAGGGGAATCCGCTGAGCTGGCACATGAACTGAAGCGTCAACCGCTTCGGTTGAAAGTGGAGGTTGGGTTGGTTCGTCGGAGCCCGTGGAGTTGGTGGAGTTATCGTCTGCTTCATCAGCCTGGAGCCCATCACTTGGTGAGGCGTCAACTACAGCTTGCGCTAGCAGCTCTCCACGCACAGCTTGGGCGAGCCATTCACTTGCGTCGCTGATGGCTTGAGTAACATTCTCCCGCGCCGTGCTGACTGCTCCATCAGCTGTTGCTTCTGCTAGTGCGCGGACGTCCGCGACGGAAGGCTCGCTAACTTGCACTGAAAGTCGAGGAGCCTTGCGAGCTGCAGCGACTTCCGGGGTATCGATGAACTCTTCGGGCTCGCTGGGAACTTGGTTGGACGGGATCACAGCAGGAGCTACTAGCTCGATGCGCACAGCTTCTGTGATCCACTCAGTGGCGTTGGGGACGGCTACGTCTTGTTCAGGATCAACAGATTCGGAGACCAGTGCGATCCAGTCGCTGGCCTTTTCGACAGCTTGTACGATGTCGTGTACTGCTTCGCTCGTGACAGCGTCGACTGTCGCTTTGGCGACCGCATGGATAGCAGCGCTTGGAGGCCGGTCCGTGCGAGTTGAGGGTCCGTGCAGTTCTATAGGCTCGTCGTTCTCGACCTGGCTGCTCTCAGGAGGCCCTGCAGCGACCACCGCCTGGGAGACCAGCTCACCGCGCACAGCATCAGCTAACCGTTGCGTCGCACTTGCAACAGCTTGGGCCAAGTCTTCCACTGCTTCCCGGACCACTGCATCGACGGCTGCCTTGGCGACAAGACGGGCGTTCAAGGCGAGAATTTCGTCGATCGGTGCATGGCTATTGATTCCAAGCGCTGGCGACTGGAGCTCGTTGCCACTGCTCATGACGACCTGGTCTCTCGGCCCGAATGAGCTCCCCACAGCTCAGCGGACGATCACCATCGCATTCCTCTCGAAATAGTGAACAAGAGCAAGGTCGGTGCCCACCAAGAAGCGCGCATTGTATTATTATGTTCGGGTTTGCCGCAGTGTCTTCGGAGACAGCGGTCTTCGTTGCGGTTTGTAAAGCTCCCGTGGTGTTCGAGCTTGTGGCGAAGATTGCCTGCTATCGGGCCTGTTTCTCAAAGTCCCTCGGGCTAGGATGGCTCGCACGCGCTGAACGAGGTCGTGCTGGAGCTTGTAGCGCTCGGCTAGCGTTGAAACGCACTCGTATTGACGCCATGCGGCGTCGTGGTCGCACAAGTGCTCAAGCTCAACAGCCAAGTTGTAGTGCGCAACGAGCAGCAACCGGGCGGTCTCTACGCTGAGGTCGTCTCCATCTCCAGTCGTTGACAGCTGCGCCACCGCAGCTTTGGCATGTACGACGGCGGCACTGTGGCGATGAAGTTGCGAGAGCACGGCACACAAGTTGAGCCGCGTGAGAGCGACCTCCGACGCCGAATCGGTCGCTGGAGACTTGAGCTGGAGCTTCAAAGCTCTCTCGAGGTACCCGACGGCAGCGAGTGGCTTGCCCGTGTGCTTGGCGTGGCAGGCGAGGTTGTTGAGTGTGATGAGGCGGAAGGCTCGTCGTCGAGTCACGTGCTGGGCCGCCGGCAGGCTGCGCAGATACCCCGTCTGTCGAGTGTGCTGCTCTGCTCGTAGCAGGAGATCTCTGCATTGCTCCGACGCGATGCTATCTTGTGACGCCGATCGCTGCAAGGCCTTCATCGCGAGCGCGTTGCTCAGCAGCAGAAACTCTTCGCACCCTTGCTGGAAGTGCACCGAGTGCACGCTGAAGTGCTCCTTGTGGTGGAAGATGAGGCGCTCGACATCCTCGAGCGCGTGGTAAACGGTCGTGAAAGGAGCACGAGGATCGGCGTCGAGGCCTCGCACGTGGACAAGAGCTGCGGCGAGCGCCACGACCACTTCTTGCTCGCTCATCGAGGAACGGTGTGCAGGTGAAAGATAAGACATGGGAAGATGCTGGTGGCTTTGGCTTTGCTATTTAAAAAAAAGCGGTGGAGCTTCTCTCAGTGAGCAACTGTGAAGCCAAAGACAGCCAGATGCCGCCGTCCATGGACGTCTTGCAGCGGCTCCGAGAGCTCGCCTTTCAACACGGACGATACCAAAGGTAAGGAGAACAAGTTCCAGCCAAAGTCTGGACGAACCTCACAACGTCGGTGTATTATCAGCAAGTTCCGCATTCGCCATGAGCCCAAGACTCGAAGGACCAAGAGCATTCGACTGGGGCTTCCGTGGGAGTCGCTGTTCATGCGCAAGTCTCGGGCCGAAAAGCGAGTGAGTTGAGTTACACAGCGAAGTCTGGGGGGCTTCCTGCCAGCTTTAACACTAACACACACTGGTTGAGTGCAGGAAACCATCCTGAGGCCCTGGGAGTATCCCATGGCGGCTCAAAACCTCTCGGTCGTGCTCATCCAGAAGCGCGTGCGGGGGATGCTCTGCCGAATGCACGCTAAAGCACCTGAAGAACGCGCCAAGTCGACCAAAGCCGCTCGCGTTCGCAGTCCAATGCAGCAGTTCGTTGCACGCGGAGGAAGCTTCTCGGACGAGTACGGCTTTCGCGCTTTCGTGGTCACCAAGCTGCAGGCGTGGTTCCGGATGCAGCGTCTGCGCTGGCGCGCCACGCTTGAGCGCTACCCTCTGTACCACATTGCCGCGCTGCAGCTTCAGTACGCGTGGAAAGCGCACTACCAGCACAAGCTGTACCAGCGTCAAGCGCGCGGCTCTCGTTCTGCGGCCATGACGCCTGCAAACCGCGCGGCGCTCTGCATCCAAACCACGTGGAAGAGCTACACACACAGGCGCATTTTCCGGTACTACCGCGATCTGCTCGCGTTCCGCAGCACGGGAAACCCGGCTCGCATGCTCCGAGCGATCAACCCGTCCGAGGCGTCTCTGCTGGACGCGTCTATGGGGGCGCAAGTTCGCTTTCGCCTCGGAGGGCTCGCGTTCCCGCCCACCATCTACTACAAAATCTTCACGCGCAAGCCAGTGTGCGACCTGGGCGCCTTCAGCCCGAAAGACTACACGGTGGCGCGCCAAACGGCCCCAACGAGCCACTCCCATGCCAAGCGCCGACCCGGTCAGTCGGTGCGCACCACGTACATCCGCGTAGGCAACTCGTACTACCGCGCACGGCAGCAGGCGGAGGACACGCGGCTCTGGTATCGTCGCCTAGAGAACAACGGGTGGCGTCCGGTGACGGCCAAAGTGCTGGCCGAGGCGAACGCCGACCCCATCGCGCAGGCCACGGGAGCCCGGCGCGCCGTCAATAGCTTCCACTACTCGAAACTTGTACGCCAACAGGACCGCGAGCGCACTCGTCGTCACAAGAAGCTGCTGTGGATGCAGAAGCTGTACGCGCAGGGACTGCTGACTGCAGCGGACCGCCCGGAGCACCAGGCTGAAGGCGACCAGGACGCAGAGAAGACGCTCTTCGACGTGGACTTTGACGACGAGAACTGGGAAGCCGAGGCCGACGAGATGTTCCAGTGGGCAGCGGCGCTCGACTACGACGAGTACGTGGACAACTGGCACGAATTAGGCCGCACGGCCGCCACGGATGACGAACTGTAGCCCCGTCTCAGGAAAAAAGGAACATTGAAGTTGGCCAGTTATATCGATCTGATTAGCTACCAATATCATCCAATCGCAATATACCTATGTACACCACACTACTTTCCCGTTATCCACACAATCGAGTCGGCGAAGATGCTCCGCCTGCAGCGCCGCTTGCGTGCGTCTCCCGGCCACCTGCACCGCCTGCAGCACTCGGCAGCGGCTGCGTCTTCTTCCTCAGCGTCTTCTACTTCATCAGGCAGCTCGGAGGGCGAGAAAGCGTCCTCTAATGACGAGGAACCGCCCAAGTACAAGCCTGGATGGTTCAGCCGGAACCCTGGCGTGACTTTGGGTGGAATCTTGCTGGGTATCGGCTGCTACATCTATAGGGGATCGCGCGGCAAGAAGAACTTTGAAAACCTGCAGAACCCTATCGCGGAATCAGCAGTCATCTCGCCCTACGAGGCTTGGGAGCTGCGCAGCAGTAACAACATCACGTAAGACCGTCAAGACTGTAGAGCCTGGAACCATAGCTAGAAGAGAGATCCGACGCTGCTTGATGTTGTTTGATGCAGGCCCGAGACGTTCGAGGACGTGCGGGACGGCGTGAGGCGCGCGTTCCCGGCAGGCAAGGCGTCCATGCAGCACTTCGACCAGTACCTGGGCTTTAAGCTGGCGCCCGTGTGCCCCACGGGAGTGAGCAAGGGCTATCACCTGGAGCGCGTGCTGCTGAGTCTCGACAAGGACGCTGAAAGCAAGAGCGACGTGGACGCTCAGATGGTGGCCTTCTCCATGGCCGTCAAAGGTGCCGTGGACGAGCGGCTGCGCGTGCTGTTTAACTTGGCCACGGATGCGCCTGCCGGAGAAGCGATCAAGGACAGTGAGGACGAGAAGAAGGAGGCCGACGCGCGTGAGATGACCCAAGAGCAGCTGGAGCGACTGCTGCATCTGCTGCTAGAGACGTACCAGATCCCGTCCGAGAAGCGCGTGCTGGCCGTGGAGGACGCCAAGTACCCGTTCCAGGAGTACATCGCGGCCACGCCAGCCGACATGCTCAAGGCGGCGGTGCAGGCGCAGGTCAAGGACAAGAAGATCTCGAAGGAGGAGGCGAACGAGCGTCAGGCCTACACGTTCGAGGCCTTCTCGCAGATCATGCGCGGCAAGACCGTGTGTCTCTGGGGCGAGTGCTTCTCCAACAGCAAGAAGAAGATGAAGAACTAGAGCTGTCACTCCCTGATAGGCTCGTTCTTAATGCAACCACTCGTTCCTATGGCGCAGTCCTCGCTCCCTCCCGACTCTGCTCCATGTAGGCCAGCCGCATCATGGGGTGCGTCTCGACTTGGTTCACCTGCTGCAGCACCGTGGCCGCGCTGTGTCGCAGCTCGTGGAACTGGCGCATAGGTACGAGCATTGTGCGGGTTTGCCCGTCCGTCGTCTGCAGTCTCAGCTGCACCTGTCCAGCTCCTGATTCCTGTTTCGTCACTCTGTAGTCCAATTGCTCTACCTTTGGCAACGAGAAGCTCTTGGTCTCCGTCAGATCCTTCCAGTGCGTCTCCAGTAGCTGCTGGAAGCGGAGACAGAAGGCCTCGGGTAGACTCTGCAGTTCCGCAGAGTCCTCATTGGCGGACGCCAACAGGAACGCCATGTGCTCGCGAACTGCGATCTCCAGAAGCCGTCGAAGAATTGATGTGAGGATCAAGAAGTCCCGACGGTCGGTGGGGACGTCGAAGGCCTCGGCGTCGGGTTCTCGCTGGCAGATTAGACAGACGGCCAGTTGCACGGCAGCGTCCAGGTGCTTGGCCACGAAGGCGTGGCCCACGCCGCGCAGCAGCGAGTGCCACTCGCGGGCAGCGGAGACGAAGGTGTCCATGATATCGCTTTTTGGTGGGAGAGCAACTTAGAAACACATTAAGTTGCGCAAGTTAAGAGTACGAGCAACGTAAAACTTCAACTTACTTTCAGCTTGATACCATAATAGACGAAGCGCGTTCGAGGAACTTCTCTTTTACACCTTTGGCGTCCCATTTCCGCTGTCCAGCATTCATTTCTGCGATGGCGCGAATGCTATTGTTGGGGAAGAAAGGTGTCGCGCTGGTTTCTTGCACCAGGCGGCTCCATTCGTTCACTCACTTTCCATTTGGCCAACTTCCTCAAACCCCGCCATCAACCAAACAACAGCCATGTTCAAGTCGCTCGCCTTCGCTCTCACGCTCGCCGCCTTCGCGATCTCCAGTGCTCGTGCCACCTGCACCGACGGTGACGAGCAGATCAGCGTCCAGGGCGTTGATGGCTACTTCTGCGTCAACGGCGAAAGCTGCGCGGCGGATAACGGACTGGGGCTCTGCCCGGATTCCCAGGACGGCCTGGAGTTCGGATCCTACTGCGACCTGCTCGAGACTGGCGCCTACGGATGCAAGCCCTACTCCGACTGGGACTCACCGGCGAGCGCCGAGTACGACGCACCGCTGAACTGCACGGGCAACGCCGCTGGCGAATTTCCCGTCAGCGTTGAAGACGGGAACGGTACGTTCTGCTCGGACAGCCCCGTGTGCTCGGGTAGCATCGCTGGCAACTGCCCCGGCTCGCAAGACGGTCTGCCAAATGGATCGGTCTGTGTCATCATTCAGACAAGCGTCTACGGGTGTGTGCTTTCGCCTCCTGTGGTGTATTAACACGATCCGAGTGACGACATTCGCGTCCGATGAGGCCAATGATATCTACAGCAAGGCATTACGTATACCCGTAGTGTTCTCGCCAAACTAAAAAATGCAACTCTTATCAGTATTATCGATTTGTGTACATGTTATAAATGTTTGCTTCGGTACTGCACACGAGTTACATGTCGAGGGTGTCGTGCAGCCGAGATAGTAGCCTGATGAGCTGTGTGGAAGCTTGGCATGGAGGTGGCGATGAACTCGAGTTGGGGACATGCACTCGCACTGCTATCCGTGTTGCTGTCGAAGTTCGCTAGACTAGGCAAAGCGCTGCTGCTCTTATGGCTTTACCGATGTGCGCGGAGAGCTTCCGAGAGTCGAGGAAGATGTCACAGCGGATTGTTAGCAGAGATGGAACTGCAAAGCCGACACGTTGCCTGCCGTGAATGGTCGTATCCGCTGCTCTTGCCCGAGAAAGACGCAGGAATAGCTCTTCACCTCGCTGGATGAATTGGGAGCAGAAACTGCTTCCATCCGCTCCCTCATTCGTCGACCCGAGCACTTCTCTCTTGGGGGCGATAGCCATGTCGTTCTTCACGGTGGAGTCGTTCCAGCAGTACCATGAGCAAGTCGGTGCATCGATAGCCTCCAAGCTCGAGTCGAGTCCAGAGTCGCCAGCTCACGGAAGTTCCAAGGCAGAGGAGAAGCGACCGTCTTCGCCCAGTCGATCTGCCGACATGAGGCCCCTCACTGCAGAGGCCGCCAGTGAGCTCGACCCGTTGTCTGCGCTCAACCTGGCGCGCGCTGCAGATCCGTGGCTTGGAAACTCGCTGCTGTCACCGACCGCCTGCAGCTACTTCGACAGCGACGAAGGCGCTACTGCCTCCGCTGTAGCTGCGGCGTCGCTCAAGGTGGTTGCTGTCGATCATTCCGACGAAGTCTGGGGCGACTTTGTCACGTTTGGGTCACGAGAAGAGAAGCAGCAGCTCAATGGACGAAGCAGTTTGCCTACTCGACGCCCGACACTGCGACTACCAGACCAAGTCAGCGGATCCGACAGCGACGACGACTCCGATAGCAACAACGCGGAGCCAATGCTGGGAAGCGCTCAGCTTCGTGTTGATCGTGATCGCTCCGGTCCAAGCTGGGGCGTCAGCTCGCCGTCAATGATTCTCCGAACCAACACGCCCACCCACGCTGCCTCGGTGGCATCACCTCGTCAATCGTTCCCGAGTTCGAGGAGCGGAGAGAGCAAGGGCTTTGCAGCCACGCTACTTGAGCGGCTGCTCTCGCTTGGAAGCTCGTCCCCACACTTCAACGCACCGGCTTCCGCTCCTTCTCCAGCGCCAAGGCGGAACTACGACTCGTACGACGTCACTTTCGACCACGGACCTGTTGGACTCGACCTCGAGACGGACTGGTACGGCCGCCAAGCGGTAGTGAAAGGCTTCCGTGCGGTTAATTCAGCAGGGGACGAAGGCCCAGCCAAGCGCTGCGGACTCATCCGCGTCGGAGACGTCCTCACTGCCATCAACGGGGACTCGTGTCTCGAGATGAACTTCCAAGCAACGCTGGAAGCGCTTCGCCTCGCTGGGAAATCCCGCCACACTCTCCACTTCAAATCTCTCGAAGCTGCCGGGGACTTGAGCGTCTACGCGAGCGACAAGGATGTCGTGCAGGCTCGAGCCTTCATCCATCAGCACAAGCAGCGGTTCTACCGCCCTCCTCGTGCGGCTGAAGGCGCCGATCCACACGAGTTGGTGATCGGATGCGTCGAGCGACTGCGAGGAGAGTTCGTCACGGCCTTGAACTTCCATCGGGAGGAGACGGGCGAGTTCCTGCTTGCTGCCTCTTGTGCTAGTGCTGGCTCTGGGCCGTTTATCTTCCACACGTTGAGGGACTCGCATCTGCGAACGATGCGAGAGCTCCCGCAAAGCGAGGACTCGGCCGTGTACCTGGGACGTCTGGAGCCCAGCTTCCTTGGCACGGAGTTCACACTGTACGATCACCACACCGGCTCCACGCAGCAGCACGAGAATGAACTCGCTTTCCTTCGGTACTCTGCCAACGTCCTTGGTCGCGTGCCCAACTCCCTCAAGTGTGTGGTGTCCAAGCCGGTCGAGGACGATCCAGACGAAGACGAACAGGACGGTTCGAAGAACGCCACCGGTAGGCCGAGCTCTCTCCGTCAACAGCGCTCTGGCATGGGAAGCGACGGCGCCATTTTCAACACGCACCGAGCTCGCGTGGGTCGCAGCGCCAGTCTGTCCGACCGATTCAACCGTCAGCAGCAGTCACGCAGCATGTCGATCGCGGAACGGCTGAAGAGTTTTACGCTGGACGACCTTGATCTGCGCTTGGAGTTGGTAGCGGACGAAGCGCTCAGCTGGCTGGACGAGGACGACGTGGAAGGCCACGCTCGCTCCATGCGCGTTAAGCAGGCTCGGCTGAGAGGCGAACGCACCGCCTCCATGGGTCAGATTCCGTACGGAGCCGTGGAGCAGGACGACTACGAGAAGGACTTGCTCGTCTTCGACACCAAGCAGCCGGCGTGGAATGAGGAGCTCGGTGCCTGGACGCTCAACTTCCAGGGGCGCGTCAAAGTCGCCTCCAAGAAGAACTTCCTACTCGTCGGGACCGAGACGAGCGACAACGGCGAGGAGGAAGAAATCACGGCGCTGCGCTTCGGGAAAGTGTCGAAAACGCGCTTCACGCTGGACTACGCCGCCCCGCTCGCCCCGATCCAGGCTCTAGCGGTCGCCTGCTCTGCATTCGCGAACAAGAGAGCTGTCACGTAGACAGCATCGTTAGCTCCGACAACTTCATTGCCCCTCAACGCGTCTGCTTTCAGCACCAAACCTTTTTTTTGACGGTAGTTCAGCTTCTATCTGCTCTAGTGCAGGAACCTTACCTCGGCACGTCATTTACAGGCCAGGAGGGAGCGCCATGCCGGTCATCAGTAAGTCGCTGGGCTCCTGAATAAACCTCGTCACCTCGCTCGAGGGGATAAAGGCCACATGGCCCGCTAACGCCTGCCGCATCTCCCACGCCGCATGCGCTTCCCTGTCGTGCTTGGGCGGCCCCACCTCCCCCTCCCCAATGCTGGGAACGATCCCTTCTACAATGCCGACACACCGGTTTGAATCCGCGCGCACTACGGCTCCACCGCACATTCCCTCCTCCAACAGCTCCTGGCTCCAAGCGAACTCTTGTCCGCTCGAACTCCGTCCCACAAAGTGGCCCGCTGTAGTCTTGGGAACCTGGTAGCCTTCCTCCTGTTCACTGCCGATGCTCAGCTGCCTGTGACCAGAGAAGATCAGGTCGTCGCCCCGCTCGCACGGCGTCTGGCGCAGCTCCAGCGCCTGCACCCCCAAGGCCTCCGCCGCCTGTTGCCAGCTCTCCACAGCAGCGGAATCTGCCAGCGCCAGCATGGCCAGGTCCCGATTCTCGTGGGTGTGCACTTGGGCAGCCAGTGGCAACTCCAACAGCACCTCAGGCTTAGCCGAGGGCTTGTCCCCGACCAGCAGGAACTGCAGCGAGTGGCGCACAAAATCCTCGTTCACGAACTGCAGCCAGTCCCACGTGGCCGCGAAGTAGCGCGGGAAGAGCCACGGACAGGCCACATGCTGGCACGTGACGAAAGCGAGTGACGAGCTCTGGGGCCCACTGGAAACGTCTTTAAGCACGACAGCCGAGCCGCTAGACAAAGTTTTCAAAGGCAAAGTTAGTGGGGTTGTGGGGCGCGGTGGGAGGTGCGAACTAGTGCGTTGGATGCACAAGATGTAGAGGGTTATGGAGTGTACCTGCTGAGGTACTCTAGCGTCGCCATGCCCTCGTGAGGAAGGCAGAAGCGCGTCGTCAGCGACAGCACCGCTCGTCGGCCGCTGGAAGACATGGCCGCACGATTGATTTGTAGTAAATGTACAACAACATTTGTACTTTATGCTTGAAAATAAAGTATCCCAGTGTTTGCTGCGCTGTATGGCG
>KV737455.1:2162-17156 GCA_000500225.2 Phytophthora pinifolia | reverse complement strand
ACCGCTTTCATTGGTGGAGCGGACAGTCTGAGAATAAACCATTCTCCCTTGGTTGGAATAGCGTGGATATTATACCATAACCTGTATAAAACGGTATGGTCAAGTTTTATCGGTATTTTATTTAACTTACGGATGCGTTGCTGGATCGCGACCTTCGGGTATAGTGTACCCGTTCAATTGGGTACACTATACCCGAAGGTCGACTCACTTTTTGGTCGGATCAAACAATTCTAATGCGAAGCTTTCCCCCTGGGCATAGAAAGTCGCTGGGACGGTTTGAAAACAATTTGGTATAATAGTTTCGTGCAACATCAAGCATTCTTCATACATAGCAGCAGATCCATTAAGTCGACATCCCCAGTCCTGCCAGCTCCACGACCACGTTTTATCCATAGCAGCGGATGGGAACATCGCAGCCCTTGTCAGCGCACTGTCCGCCCTTCTCCAGGTACTTCTGGTGGTAATCCTCTGCGTCCCAGAACTTCTTGGCATCTGCAATCTCCGTGACGATAGGTTCAGTGAGCGTCTTCTGGTGCTGCTCCTTGGACGCCAGTGCCGCCTTCTTCTGCGCTTCGCTGTGCACGTAGATGCCTGAGCGGTACTGCGTGCCACGGTCGTTCTTCTGGCGGTTGAGCGTGGTGGGGTCGTGGATGGCCCAGAATTGGCTCAGCAGCGAGTCGTAGCTCACTTTCTGCTCGTCGAACACGATCTTTATGGCTTCAGCGTGGCCCGTCTTACCTGAACACACCTGGCGGTACGTAGGGGCGTCGATCGAGCCCTGTGTGTAGCCCACGGACGTCTCGATGACTCCAGGCACACGGTCGAAGGCCAGCTGCACGCCCCAGAAGCAGCCAGCCGCGAAGGTGGCCACGCTCGGAGAGGAGGACGTGGTGAGGTTGTCACGCTGGTTGTCGGCCATAGTGAAGACTCGTCCGGATCGATGGAGGAAACGCGAGCGGACACCGAAGCGAATGCGGAAATGAGGAGCTGCGCAACGCAGGAACATCTTTTCGTTGTGAGGATGGGCGAAAAGGGTGGTGATCTCTGCCGTGAGGTTTTCCGCGTGCGCCAATCAGAAGGCGGGTTGAATTCTAGAAACGAGGTTTTACTAGAGTATATTATTCCGACTCATTCACGTTATTAATACCGATACAGTAGTCGAAGTTCTTGTGGCATCCATGGACGTCCAGTTATTAATATCCAGCGAGTGAATATGCTGAAGAAAGTGAAGTAGGGATAGACGTTTTGTAATTGTTCCGTGTTTATTTATCGACACTGAAGGCCTTATTTTCAGGGGGTTTATCGGCATCCTAAAATTCCATGCTGAGGGCTGCTGGTGCGACACAGATGCTCTGCATCCGAGTCTGAAGGAGTGGATATGCTTGAACCTTTTTATCGTCTTGAACGGTGTTTGTCGAGGGTTTGTGAACTGAACTACTTGTAAACAGCAAGGACGGAATGGCTCAGTTGGCGGCGGTTCTGGTCGCCTTTGCGCTGCTCCGCCTGTGCATCAATATCTGGAATGACTACAGGTCAACTCTTTACTGGGATCAGTATGTTAAGAATAATTGTCAAGGGTTTGCTGCACGCGACGAAAGACGAAATCTGCGATTAGCTCGTCAGGGAATCAAAGTTTAACTTGGCTGGAGTGCAACTTTGCACTATTAATTCGGATTGCTTCTCTGGGTATTCTTCCCCGAGCTGCTCAACCAACTACTCCTTAGTTGTGCCATAAGAATACGGACCTTAAGCGATCCAACGAGCACTGTTTTTAAAGAACTATTAAAATACTCAGTAGTTCTTTATCGCTAAATTTCAGTGTCGCTTAACCGAGAGTTCTCTAGATATTCATCAGGGAATCATAAACGCAACTCACAAACGGTGGAAGCCTTTCAAGCTGAGTCTCTCCTCACAGATTCACAAGTATCGATGTTGAGTAGAGCTTTTGGCATGACTATGAGAGAGCTGATCCATTGTGGATGCATTGCACAAAATAAAAAACTGTCAAGACCAAACGGGTCGTAGGGATTCATTTTGCCATCAACGCAGCTACGAGCCGTTCACACTCGAGTCTTGTCTGTCAAGCATGTGCAATTCCCCGCCTACGCGCCACACTGGACATCGGTGCCCTTGTCCGAGCAGTTGCCGCCTTTCTCCAGATACTTCTGATGGGCCTCCTCAGCGGGCCAAAACGTCTTGGACTCCTCTATCTCCGTCACGATGGGCTTGCTCAGCGTTTTCTGGTGTTGCTCCTTGGAGGCCAGTGCGGCCTTGTGCTGCTCCTCATTCTGATAGTAGATGCCCGAGCGGTACTGTGTGCCGTGGTCGTCCTCCTGGTGGTTTAGCGACGTGGGGTCGTGGATGGTCCACAAGACCTGGAGCAGCTCCTCATACGACACTTGGCTCTCATCGAACACGATCTTGATGGTCTCAGCATGGTTAGAGCGGCCCGTGACTACCGTGCGGTACGTCGGGTTGTCCGTCTTGCCCTGGGCGTAGCCCACCGTCGTCTCGACGACACCAGGGACGCGGTCGAAGGCACGTTGAACACCCCAGAAGCAGCCGGCTGCAAAGGTGGCCACGCTCTGCTCGGAGGTCATGACGAGGACGTAGATAATATCTACTAGATATAGAGAACTTGGTGCGGGGAATGCGGAAGTGAGCGACGGCTTCGTGAGTATCAGCAAACACGCACGTGTCCAATGAGAGCGGCGCGGCGTGCTATGTCAGAGTTCCTGCGCGATGCCCGGGCGTGATTGGTGTTCGGCCTGCTTGTTCGCATGGAAAATACTCTGTGAACCGAGTGTTCCCTGTGAAGGATCTAAACGATGGAGGCCATGCATTACAGGGCGACAGTGGATCAATAGCTGTGCCAAATCTTTCTCGTAGCAATGGCTACCGTTGATGTCCTTTCGGCGGTTCAGGTAGTCTACCACCGGTACATCTGATACCGTCGGAAGGTGAATGCGATTTGCGTGACGCGCAGCGCGTCGCGCAACCATGTACATTGCGCTGCAACTGATCTTCCGTGGCTTTCGATCACTTCGTGATTCGCCTCCGACGCCTCAAGCACTCATTCAGACATTATAGATGACCGTGCAAACAATCCAAGTGACGCCGCTCCAAGCGCCCGAGGGTTCCGCCGTCGATTTCGGAGCGGCCATCACCAACGTCAACCTCGAAAACCTCTCGGACAGCGACTTTGAAGTCATCCGCAATGCGCTGTACAACTCGCACGTCGTGGTGCTCAAGAACCAGGAAGGGGTCTCTGCTCGCGCACAGTACGAACTCACCAAGCGCTTCGACCCAGAGGCGTCGACCTACGGCCACGGCAAGACGCTCGACGTGAAGCGTTCAGTACTGCACCCGGACCTGAAGACGGTTCCGCATCAGCCTCAAGTGCAGATCATCGGCCATGGCCACTACGACGAGTACGAAGGACTCAAGGACTTTACGCTCAAGCACCCGCACCACAAGGTGTTCCACATGACGTCGATCCCCGAAGAAGACGACCTCGACTTCACGCGCTTCTACCGCTGGCACATTGATGCTGCGCTCTACGCATTGAACCCGCCCAAAGTCACGTCTCTCTTGGCGGTGAAGGTCCCTGCTGGTCGTCGACAAACGCTGCGGTACGACGACGGCACGGGCGACGAATTGGACGTTTCGCTGGGCACCACGGCGTTCGTGTCGGGGCAGAACATGTACGAGTTGTTGTCCGACGAAGACAAGGCGTTCGTGCGTGGTGCCAAAGTGGAGTACGCACCGCACCCGTACGTTTGGATGTCGCCTGCTCGCTCGCGTTCGGACGGGCTTGGACTGGAGACTGAAAGCCTGGAGCTGCCGTTGGACCAGTTGCCGCCGATCGACAAGAAGGACATCAAGATCTTGCCCATGTGCTGGAAGAACCCGGTGACTGGCAAGCTGGCACTGCAGATCCATCCGAGTGCCATTCGCGCCATTCACCTGCCTGACGGGGGTAAGATGGCTGATCTGGAAGAGGTACGGGAGCTGGTGCACCGCTTGCAACGCCCCGCGATCGCGCCGAAGTACGTATACGCACACGACTGGGAAGAGGGAGACATGGTCTTGTTCAACAACCAGGGCGTCATTCACTCGGTAGTGGGAGCCTTCGGTCCCGAGGAGAAGAGGCTGTTTCGTCAGTGCAATCTCGCAAGTAGCGAAGGTGTGATGGGACCGGATGGGAACCTGTATGACTAACTTACTACTCTGTAGCGCTCCATCTCGAAAGATGATAAGTGAAACAAGAGTTGGTAAGAGCGATGGAGCATTTTCTCAAGAGGAGCTGTCTCCAGTGGTCGATCGAGAAGATACGGCGCTTGACAAAGATATAAAGACTTGTCTCGGTGCTTCTCGACTTTTGCAATCTGCCTGTCATTTTTGTCTTCAACTGGGTGTACTTTGGTCCTTATTTTCAGATTTCGATTTCCCATGGGAGCATTCGTCGTGTTGCGCCAGAAGCTCCCGCTCAATGCTAAAGATGTACGTGGAAGTTCTGGGCGAAGTCTGTACATATGGGGGACTGGAGGTGCTGCGATTACTGCACAGCTTCAAGAATGGTGACGACTTTCACTTCGGGGGGNGGGCTACTAGTAGTAGTACTACTGAACTGGGCTGCGAGCTTTGGTCATTCATGAGCAGTATGCAGACGTGCCATTGGCGTTTGTGCGGCAGTTCGCATTGGAACATAATAATCGAGTGGCTCGCGGCGCCCACTCTGATGATACTGACGATGAAGGAGCATACCTTAGGAGACCTGGACAATTTGAAAAGACTGCGATCGCTATTTAGCGGTGGAAGGCCTGGCTGTAAATGATGTTGTCAAAGGAGCCATCGAGACAGCTGCGGATGCCAATGATAATCAGCTGCAAGCTCTGGTTGTATGGACATCGTCAAGTGGCTCCATGTTACGTATCCCCAGTGCTTCACGGATGGGTCGATGAGCAGTGCTGCTGAGTACGGCCACCTCGAGGTGGTGAAGAGGCTAAGCTCCAATTTTCATAGTAACAAGCATAGATAGCAGCCGCAGACTAGATTGGTTACTCCCGCACTCAAGAGACAACTCGAGCTGGTTCAGTACTTACTTCCCAACTGTGCAGCGGTCGATGTCGCTTCATCTGTGGACGAGGCAATGGGTAAAAGGCACTTCGAGATTGTGCTGATGCTTCACACTCAGCAGTCAACACTGACCAGCGACGAGCTACAAAAGCCAGATATTCTCAGCGAAGACACCCCATTCCTGCCGTGAAGTCAGCGAGTGGGTCGAGGCATTCGACACGATGTCTGAGTGAACAGTCAGGCTTGTTTTTGCCGATTTT
Source organism: Phytophthora pinifolia (assembly GCA_000500225.2). Taxonomy (NCBI): domain Eukaryota; phylum Oomycota; class Peronosporomycetes; order Peronosporales; family Peronosporaceae; genus Phytophthora; species Phytophthora pinifolia. Next base: position 11,817 of record KV737455.1, on the reverse strand, counting down.
TCATGACTTGCAGAAAAGTCACTTCGATAAGTTACAAAAAAGTTTGTCAAAGATTGAAAATACTCAGCAGCATTTACTGCTGTAGTACTTGGAGTATTACATATACGCTGCTGATGTAAGGATGATATTTTATGAGGTATGGCTCCAGAGTTCTGAGGCGAGTAGATATGGACTTAATCAAACATCACGCTGGGCTGCTCACTCACGGCATCGGGGGCGACGCGGTCGGCAGCAGCTTAATGTTTTGCCCGATGAACGTGAGCGAGAAGACGGGACACAGCCGCTTGGCCTGGATGCCGGAGAAAGCGACGCCGAGATTCCGGCCGTTCACGTAGAAGCTGAGGCGCCCGTACTCCATGTCCAGCAATACACCGACCACGTCTCCGTCCTTGCAGGGTTCTGCATAGTATTCAATGGAATCATGGAGCTTGTGTCCCGTGGCGCATGACACTCCCCAGAAGATGCCGCGACCCAAGACACTGCTATTCAGCGCCAAGTCCGTAGCCGCCACGCCAAGGAAAACCCCATCCCCTCCTCGAGCGCTCTTCAGCTGCACCTCCCAGTATTTAATACCACACGCCAGTTCGCAGTTGCCCAGCACGGAGCCACAACCTTTGGCCACCTGCACAGCGCGTGTGTCATCCTCCAGCAGCATCACGTAGTACGAGCACTTCTTGCGGTCCAGCCGCACCATGGGCGTCTGCAGTACTAACACGGGGTGCTCGGGTCCTGCCCCAATGGTACACTCGCCCAGCTTCTGCTCCGGCCGGATCTCGTGCTTGGAGACCGAGTCTGTCTGCACGAGCGCCACGGCCGTGTCTGCGTCCAACTGCAGACGACGGCGAACGGCGTCCTCCATGTCCTTGCCCGAGCTGGTGAGCGCGAAGGGCATCGAGAACTTGACGCGCTGCTTCTGGCTCAGCGCGTAGAACGTGAAGACAGGCACGGCCGCCACCAGGTCCGCGTGGACATAGGCGTGTCCCCACGGGAACTCTACGTGCGCGAAGCCGCTTCGTTCGCTGTCACCATCAGGGGAAGTCGGTGATGGAGCTGCCAAATTGGCCTCGTCGTCGTGGAGGGAACCGTAGCCGAAAGGCGTCGCCACACGCTGCAGCGGCGGAGACCCCGGAGCTCGAGACGCCATCATTTTAGTGAACTTCTTCTTGAAGCAAGTGTTCTGCGCCCCATTCGTACTTGAACGGGAGCATACATTTACTAAGAGGGAGCAAAGACATGAAGCGATACCCTGTCGGACATTATGGTGTGCCGACCGTACCGCTTCTGTTTATCCTTGTTATGCAATATTTGTTACACTGTAAGAACTGTAAGAACAGATCTTCCTGTGCTGCGACATACCTACTGAACCGCATACCCTCGTTGAAGTGGTAACCCGCGCGGTTGAAGTCGCTCGGCATACAAATGCCAAGTCAGCTGCTTCGAGGCTTCTCGACCTTCATTCCAGCCTGATAAATCCATGGGCGCCGCGTGCTGCCGCTGCCAGCACTTAGACGACCCGCTGTTGTCGCTGCCGCGCGTCTCGGCCGCCGCCATGAGCGCAAATTTCAACCAGTTCTACGTACCAGCGCATCTCGCCGCCGTGTCAGGCTTGGCGTCCCTTTCTTCCTCGTCTTTGGCCTCCTCCTCTTCTTCCTCCTCTTCGGCGCCTTCCGCCGCCCCCGTAAGTCAATCGCTGGCCAGCTACGTCTCCTTCCCCTTCCCGTTCGTGTCCAAGCCCAAAGCCGCCGCCTCGCAGTCCAAGAGCAGCTGGAACAAGAGCAAGGGCCACAACAAGAAGCCGCACAAGACACAGAGCGGACCACATACAAGAGCCGCCGCCCATGCGCCTCATGTAGGTGAGCACTGGCGCAAGACGCCGCGTGGGCGGTTCGTGCCGCTCTCGCTGGTCCAGCTCAGCGTGCGCAGTCTGAGTGCCCAACTTTTGGTACACCAGCAGAGCGCGCTGCAGAACGCCGTTCTGCCGCCCGAGCTGGCCGTCAGCGTGCTGCAGTGGCTGAAAAAGCACTACGTGCTGGACAAGCCCCAATTCCAGGCGCTAGCGCCGTTTCTCCTGCTGGAGTGGAACCTGGCCGACCAGCAGGACGTCGAGGACTCGTGGTTTGACGATGTTCCCGAGGAAACGCTGCTGCAGCTTAAGAGTGTCGATGTTTCAGGATGCATTCATTTGCAGCAGTTGGGATCGGAGTGGGGACGACCTGTGGTTAAGCTGCCGGCGCTGGTGGTCGCCTCGTTCCATGGATGTACCGGGCTGACGAGGGATTCCATCGGGATGCTGAAGTTGTCGACGAAATTGAGGGCGCTCAATCTGTCGGGCTGTGTAAACTTGGACGACAAATGCCTGAAAGAGCTGAGCGGGCTGCAACTCTTGACGTCGCTGCAGCTGGTGGGTGAATTGCTTTTGGATGAGCTCGTTTATTTTACTGACGCTGATGCGCTCTTGAAATTTATCTGAGCAGGTTGGCTGTCGCAAACTGACGGACAAGGGTGTCAAGCACCTGATGAAGATGACAGAACTGGAAAAACTGCGTCTCGGACGTTGCAGAAAATTGACGGACGATGCTTTCGACGGGTTCGCGACGGCATTTCCAAAGTTGCGGGAGCTGGGCGTTGTGCACTGCCGCTTGAGGTAAGAGCCGTTATTGATACAAAAGGATCGAACTCTAACTTACCTCGCTGTGGCAGTGAGAAAGCTATGCAGAGAATTGGGCAGATCAAGACATTGGAGGTCCTGGTGATCCGCGGCTGCTCAGATATTTCTGACGATGGCATGGCGTCGCTAGCTGAGCTGACGAAGCTGAAGTACTTCGACGCGCGACACTGCAGCAAGATCCATTCTATTCGGACGGAGTGGACTCAACTGAAGGTCTTGCTGCTTGGATACACAGCGTTCTCCGAGCCAGATGCGGCGGTTTTGCAATATCTCACCAATTTGCAAGAGTTAGAGCTGCGCAAGTGCCGGATCATGAAGAGGTATGTCAATTGCTTGCGGTGCCGAGTGATTTCACGCGTTTAATGCCTTGCTGGTCCGATGTGCAGAGGATTTCATTTCATTAGCTGCTTAAAACACCTCGAGCGCCTCGAGTTGGGAGAGACTCCCCTGACTGATTCCGGGCTGCTGGAAATCTGCAGCAGTGCTAAAACCCTGAAGGCACTCGACATTTCCAACACGGAGATTAGCGACACTGGAACGGCAGGCCTGGCAAAGCTGAAGGAGCTGCGCATTCTTCGCTTGGATACACCGGGGATTACCAATAGAGCGCTGGCGAATTTGCCGTTCCTTTCGCAACTCGAACGGCTGGATTTGTTTGGCGCAAAGTAAGTAGCAGTTGACTTTCTTGTTGGTTTCTGACCTAAGATACGTTTGTTTTGTTGACAGCATCACAGATAATGGGCTCATGCATCTCGTCCCACTGCACAAACTTCAGGAGCTGACGATATGTGGAGGCAGCATTGGGGACCGTGGCGTGGGGCTCATTTCGAAGCTGACGTCGCTCACGTCTCTAAACCTGAGTCAAAATAGGTGCGTGATACACAGAGCTTTCGGAGCAGCTTATTCTGGTTGCTTACATGACAATTTGTTTTCCAACAGAAATATCCGGGCCAAGTCGCTGTTTTACCTCCGGTCGCTGACTGGTCTGCGCTGCTTGAATCTGTCCAACACGGGCATCTCCGCTCTCTCGCTTCGCCATCTTTCTCGTACGCTTCTGCATGTCTGGGACTATTTTACATTTTTCGTGACTTTGTCCGTGTTGAGTGTCTGTTAGCTTTGAAAGAGCTGCAGTCTCTGTCCGTCTACGGATGCTCCTTGTCGCAGGGACATATCGACGTCTTGAGAGGTACTTGAAGTATACAGTACCAACTTTGATCCCTAATGCCTCCAATCGTCGCAGCTGACTTGTTCTTTCGCTCGTTTCACATGAAGAAATATTGCCCGAGCTCAAATGTTTGCGATGCACCTGATGGAGATGATCGGTGTGTGATGCTGTGGAGGAAGCTTTCTTGTCGTTGGATGTATGTGGACGCTTGCGTACAATATATTTTTATTGGCAACTAGGAAGATCCCTCGGCGACCGCGGGGGTTTCATTGGCTTTTTATAGTGTGCCACAGGAGCGGGAAGCGGCCGATGAAGGTGAGGCACTTTGTTCCTGTCTGGGCCCCAGCAGCTTGATGAACACGACTACAGCCAATTATTAGTACTGGAAGCTATGCAAGCGCGGCAAGAGAACGCGCTTCGACGCATGGAGCAGGACTACGACAGTCGGATGGAGGAGCAAGTGGAAGATCTCCGCGACAAGATGAGGCTGCTACGTACGTTTCAGTGCTCCTTGTGCGAGTGTATATTGTATGGCTAACATGGTACCCTGGGTACAGAGGTCGACAGGAAGAGCAACGTAGACTTGCTCGAGTCGAGCAAGCAAACAAACAAAGACTACATTCGACAGCTGAAGAATGAGAACCGGGACTTGCGCAAAGCTCTTGCAGACTTAAAGAGGACGACATCTTCGGCAGGTGGAGCTGGAGGGGGCTCACAGGCGTTAGGACCGTCAGCTGCGATAGGTGGAGGCGGACTAGCCGACGAGGCAGATGAGATCGCCACGGCAATGCAGCATTTGAACAAAGTCCGCAAGCAGCACGACGATATTCGACATCGTGTCCAGTCGCAGTCAACGTTACTGGAGGAGCTGAAGGATGAAGTGAAAGACCTGGAACTTGAATCGAAGAAGCCGAGCTTGGAAGACACGCCGGAGACGCGCAAGATCCGCATGCTGGAGAACCGTCTGGACAAGGCCATGATCAAGTTCAACGAGGCGCAAAGCATCCGCAAGACGTACGAGCAGATCGTGAAGCGGCTCAAGGATGAGCGAATTGGATTCGACAATCAGCTCGCCGCTATTGAGCGCGCATTATCAGCCAAGCAGCACGATTACGACGAGCTCGTACTGCTTTCGGCTGATGCAGCGCATGCACGCGAGACGGTATTACTGGAGCTTGAGAAGGCACGCAGTCAGCATGAAGACGAAAAGAGACACCGCGAGAAGGAGCTACGCGAAAAGCAGCAGTACGTGAAGATCCGTCTTGAAATGACCAACAGACTGGACAAGCGCGAGAAGCACAAGGGCTCGGTGGTGGCGCGCGAGGCTGGAGACTTGAGCTACGAAGGAGAGAGCCAGTTGAAGGCTTCGTTGATGGCTACGATGATGCAGCAGGGTGTCGCTGGCGAGGAGAAGAAGGAACACCGCAGTAAGATTGACATTTTCGAGAGCGCCTTCCGCAAGATCAAGGAGGCCACCGGCGTGAGCGACGTCAACGAAGTGATCCAGAAGATCACGAGTCAAGAGAGCACTACGGACAATTTGCTGAACCTGTCGAAGGAAAACCAGGCCCGGCTGGAGCGACTGCAGGCAGAACATGGTGTGCTCAAGGCTCGTGTTGAGGAGCTCAAATACAGCGGATCAGGCGGCGGCCACCGTCGGAAGTTGGTGGATGATCACGAGCAGAATTTGGTGCTTGCCAGTACAAAGTTGGAGCGCGCTAAACTCAAGTACGAGCGGTTGGCGAAGGTGCTCATCGGTGTGAAGGCTGGCGTCGAGCACCTTGTGGACAAGATGGAGAGCGTGCGCGAAGACGACCAGATCATTGTCGTGACGGACGAGACCATCGTGGAGGCGCTGCAGGAGAGTGAGATCACCCTGTCCCATTTGCTGAGCCAGATCAAGTTGATAGGAGCTTCTCACCCTCCCACCTCAGCGTTTATGGACTCGTCCGCAACGGCTCACCAGAAGAAACTGGATGGGGCGCGCGTACCGATGGTGAGGCGGGCGTCCCTGAAGAACGTGATGGCAACAGGCAGCAACCTCATCCCGGAGGGGCTGGGCTTGGACGCCGACATGTTCATCGCTCGACCATACAACCAGCGTATCGCCTTGCCAGGCACCGATGGGCTCACCGCCGAGGAGCTCGAGATGGACGAGATGGGCGGAGCTGCTGCAAACGGAGGCATGTTGCTTGACGACACCGAAGAGGCTTTGAGCCGCGATCGCGTCAAGCGCGCGTCGTCCCAGGTCATCATGGCGCAGGACAAGAAGAAGAAGCGAGTACTGAAGAAGAAGTTCAAAGAGAGCGGAAACGAGTCGTCCGACGAGGAGGGCAGTGCTGGCAACGTCGGTGGTCTAGGCGGCAACCAGTCGGACGGAACATCTCGAGCGCCACTGACGCAGCGCACACTATCCCCCAAGAAGAAATAGCACTCGTCGTCTTGAGTTCTGTTCTCTCACGCTGTGTATTTCCTAACCAACTGGCTCGCCATAACCTGCTCTGGTTTCTTAGAAGCTGAAGTGCTGGTCGGGCGTGAAGCCCAGCTCCTCAAGCGCCGGCAACACGGCGAACTTGAGCATGGGCGGCGGGCCGCACATAAAGATCTGCACGTCGGGCGCAGCAGCAGGCAGGTGCGTCTTGATCATCTCAGCAGTCACGAAGCCCTTCGAGTACTGCCAGTCGGCGCCCGCGCGGTCCACCGTGTACCAGAACTTGACGTTGCTGTGGCTGGCCGCCATGGCCTCGATCTCCTGGCGACAGAGGATGTCGTCCTCGCTCTGGTTGGCAAAGAGCAGGTAGAACTCCGTCTTGTCCTCGGGGTCCTGAAGTGCGCGACGCACCACCTGCAGCATGGGGGTGATGCCCGTACCGCCGGCGATCATGCCGATCTTGGAGGCCTTGCGCACCTCTGGCGTCACGTCACGCACGCGGTGCTTGATGTGGATCTCGCCTTTGCCCATGTACGAGAGCTTGCCCTTGGGGCCAGAGACCTCGATCGTGTCTCCAATGGCCAAGCTCTCCAGATATTGACTCATCTTGCCACCATCGGGGAACTTGGGGTGCACGCCCTTGAAGTAAACCTTGACCACCAGGTCCACGTAGCCCTTGGTGTCGTCCGAGCTTACCGGGGTGTACGAACGCATCACCAGCTTGTCGCTCTCATCGGTGTACCGAAGGGAGATGTGCTGGCCCACAGGGAGTCCAAGCACGTGGTTCGGGGACGGCAGCGCGAAGCGGAAACGCCGCGTGTCGTGCGAAAGCTTCTCCTTCTCCACCAACGGCAGATGGACCGTTGGAGGGGTATCTCCCGGGGTGGCCGGGGCCTGCAGCGTCACGGGCGTTGAGTCACGCGGCTTCAAGCTCGACAGAAGTAGATACAGCGTCGTGCCCGCCACCAGCGCCACGCCCAGCAGCACGCGCAGGTCGCCGCCCACCAATGCCAACAAAGCGTCCATCCTCGGTCGTGATTCAAAATGGAAGATCCCGAATGTGGGGCGCAAAAGATGGCGTCATTGGAGCGAAAATGGTGACAAAAACTGAAAAACTAGGTAGCGGCAAGAGATATGCATTTCGACAGGTAATATTTCTGCGGCTGAAACCTGACCATTTACCGAGCATGAGCGTACGGACTCAGGTGTTAGGCGGCTACCGCCGCTTGCTGCGCGCCAGTCGCCAGGCCTTCCGCGGGGACGTGTACGCTTTGCAACAGGCGCGCATGGCGCTGCGTGAGAACTTTCTGGTCAATGGCGACGTGCAGGATGAGCAGCAGCTGAAGGAGCTGGTCACCGGCATCGACGAGGCCGAGGGCATGCTTTTGCACCACATCGTACAGGCCAGAGCCAAGCAGCAGGAGGGCGAGACGGTGCCGCGCTTCGAGGTGAAGCTCACGGACCCGCAGCGTCAAGCCATGCGCAAGGACGAGGAGATCACGCCACTCACGGAGAAGTCGGCCAACCAGCCGCTCGTCATGAACTCGGGCAACGTGTGCCAGCGCCCGGCGTAAGGCGGAATGTCCGAGCCACGGAATCGAAATATATGCAGCCTGCTTTGCGCTTTAGAGACGAAAGACCATTGTATTGAAGTTGATGTTGTAAGTGTTGTTATTCGGATCCGGGCCGCTTCTGGACTTGAAGGTAAAATGAAGACTGAATTGTTAGAGTGCTAGTGGAGCTCTCAGCCCTTCCTAGCACTTCGGGTCCAAACTCACTACGATCTGTTTCTCATCATCCCAGCTCCCTTTCCTCCTGAGCCAGGTCTTGAACTTCACTGTGGGCCGGGGCTTGAACCTTGTACATGCATTCCAACACGCCCTCCTCGAAGATCGCTTCGACCTAGAAGCTCGACCTTCGATTACTTGGCATGTGTGACGCCCACGAGTTGCAACAGCTCTTTCAGACGTTTCTTGTCGAGTGCCTTAGTGAAGGCATCCGCCGGATTCTTTACTCCTTGAACCTTGTGGAGCTCGATGACACCCTTCTGCACCTGCTCGCGCACGAAATGCCAACGGAGCTCAATGTGACGGGTACGTCTGCTGTAAGTCGGATTAGTTGCCATGACGTGAGCCGCTTGGTTGTCGATCCCAATCCTCAACTTGATCGAATGACTTGGCAGAATCTCCTGCAAGATGTTGCTCTCGGCCATGGCCTCCATGCTGGCCTCGCACGCGGCCACATACTCGGCTTCAGCTGTCGACAAAGCGATTATCGACTGCCGGCGAGACATCCACGCAATGGCTCCTCCTGCTAGCAAGAAGACGAACCCGGTTGTGCTCTTCCGCTCCTCAGGATCATTTGCCCAGTCACTGTCGCTGTAGCCTTCCAACAAAATTCCACTGCTCGTGTCTTGCTTCTTCGTATAGGTGATCCCGTAGTCCAGTGTCCCTGCTAGATATCGGAGTACTCGCTTCACAGCACCCACATGCTTCGCAGACGGGTTAGCCACAAATCGGCTTAGTTGACCTAGCGTAAAAGCCAGATCCGGTCGAGTACTGGTGGCCAGGTACATTAGCATACCAATGGCCTCGCGATACGGGAAACTAGTTTCAAACTTCTCGTTCTTGTCAAGAGGGGCAAGCCTCATGTTTGTTTCCATGGGGTTGCCAACAGTATGCGCGTCTTGGTACCCGAATTTCTCCAGTATCTCCCGCGCGTATTTTCCTTGATTGATCTTGATGCTGTCGCGAGTCTGCTGCACCTCGACTCCCAGATACTGCGTCAATCGCCCTTGGTCTTTCAAGCCGTACGCGTCGTTCAAGTCCTTGAACAACTGCTCCTTGTATGACTTGTCATTCGTTGCCACCAATATATCGTCTACGTAGACCAACACGTACACGATCATTTCCCCTTCCAACTTGAAGTACAGGCAGGGCTCCGTGAGTGATCGCTGGTATCCTCGATCCAAGAACCACTGGTTTAGTTCTGAATTCCACTCACGTCCTGACTGGTGCAATCCGTACAAGGCCTTGAGTACAACGTACATGTTCCCATTCACTTGACATGGATATCCGTTGATCGATCGCAAGTACTGCTTAATATCCAACCACGCGTTTAAATACGCCGTGTTGACGTCCCCTCCGTACACGTCCAGCCCAAGCTCTGCCGCAATTGCCATCAGCAGCCGAAATGACGACAGCCTTGCAACTGGTGCAAACGTCTCGCGGAAATCAATGCCTGGACGTTGTAAGTTTCCAAGGGCCACGATGCGTGCCTTGAATCTGACCACGTAGCCGTGCTGGTCGGACTTCAACGCGTACACCCACATGGTGTTCATAGGCTTGGCGTCCTCGAGGACCTTGTCACCAGGGATTTCTTCAATCACACC
>KV737453.1:10628-23359 GCA_000500225.2 Phytophthora pinifolia | reverse complement strand
AGACGACGGCGCGGCCTCCTCCACAAACGACAGTAACAACTGCTAACAACCGCGCGAGCTCGAGTGCACTTCGCGTTTGCCTGACCAAGTCCGGTGTGACCGTCAGCGATCCAAGCGAAAGCCCAAGCACAAAAAGCACCACCGTCGCCGATCGCAGAGGCAAAAGGCACCGCCGTCGAAGCGCTGTATCACGCCTAGCCGAGGCGTTCTTCACGTCGAGACACGCAGCGGTGCCATTGTCGACACCTTCGTGTCCGGATCTCTCGTCAGCAGATGATATCGCGCGGCAGCAGTCGCATTCTCGGCGTCTGCTTTTTCGGCGTCGTGGGATCCTCTGCCGAGCGCTGCGGGGCTGCAGCCACGAGCTCGAGCAGTCGTCTGCCCCGAAAGAACTCGCAGCGATGGCAGCGCCGCAGCTGGGGGCCACCAACGGGCATGCCTTCCCAGCACTTCGATGTCCATGCTACACTGTCCTCGCGTGCAAATTGGGACGTGCAAGCTTGGTGTGTTCCAACCCTCTCTATTCTTTAAAATAGCGAGGGTTGGAACACACCATGCCGATAGCAAAGAGACTGACCTCGCCCGACTATTTTAATAGTCGTTGCCATCGGCAGCTGGTCGCGTCGGTCGCAGCAGACCTTCCTCATACTCGTGTGCACCACATAGAGAACCCACTCGCTCGGTGTCACTCCTCGCATCGCGGCGTCATGGTGCTCACGGACAAGCAGCGCCAGGACCTGTAGGTGTATTTAATGGTCTCCTTCCTCTGTATTGGTAGTTGTGCTGAAGTCCCCTTCTCTGCTGCAGCCATCAGGCCATGCTCGACTACCTCGTGGGCATGGGCGAGCGCTTCGCCGACACGGCCGCCGCCTTCGAGCGCGAGGCCGACGTGAGCAAGTCCAGCGACGGCAAGCACGCCGGCCTATTAGAGAAGAAGTGGACGTCCGTCATCCGTCTGCAGCGCAAGGTCATGGAGCTCGAGACCAAGGTGGCGCAGCTCGAGGAGAACGCCAAGCTGGGTGGCGTGCTGAGCCGCCGCGACGTGCTGGGTGGCCGCCAGCGCACCGAGTTCCTGCCGCGCGCGCCGGCCAAGTTCTCGCTCTCGGGCCACCGCTCACCCATCACCAGCGTGGCCTTCCACCCCGTCTTCAGTGTGCTCGTCTCGGGCAGCGAGGACGCCACCGTCAAGGTCTGGGACTTTGAGACGGGCGAGTACGAGCGCACGCTCAAGGGCCACACCAACCCCGTGCAGGCCGTAGCCTTCAACGCGTCAGGCTCGCTGCTGGCCTCCACGTCCACCGACCTGTCCATTAAGATCTGGGACTTCTCCAGCGACGGCGACTACGAGTGTCTGCGCACGCTGCGCGGCCACGACCACAATGTGTGCGGTGTCGTGTTCGACCCGGATCTTGCCAGCGACCGCCTGTACACTTGCTCGCGTGACAACACCATCAAGGTCTGGGAGCTGTCCACGGGATACTGCATTAACACGCTGAACGGCGGCCACAGCGACTGGGTGCGTGACGTGGCTATTAGCGATGACGGCCTCTACCTGGCCTCCTGCGGCAATGACCGCTCGATCCTCTTCTGGGACCTGCAGCACATGCGCATCTTGCAGTCCATCCGGGAGCACGAGCACGTCGTGGAGACCGTCGTGTTCGCGAAACGAGGGATCCAAGAGCAGGTGATCGAACGCGCTCACGCCAAGAAGCTCGCTGCAACAGGCGCGCTCACTCCAGCCAACGGGGGCGCCTCATCCGACCACGATATGGGTGTCAGTACAGCAGGGGAGCCCAGTGGGGCAGTGGCTCTCGCCACGGCTCCTTCAACGCGGAAGATGAAGTTCCTGCTGTCAGGCTCGCGCGATCGCACAGTGCGTCTCTGGGAAGCCTTTAGCGGCATGCAGCTGATGCTTTTCGCGAGTCACGAGAACTGGGTGCGCGAGGTTCGCTTTCATCCGAGCGGCAAGTACGCGCTCAGCGCGGGTGAGGACAAGACCATTCGCGTCTTCGATATTGAGGTAAGGCTGGCGTGGATCATCGTCTTGTGGCGTGACGTGCTAACGAACTCTCCGTTGGTTGATGCGTGCAGACCGGTCGTTGCGTGCGGACGCTTGACGAGGCGCACAGCCACTTCGTGACGTGCCTGGACGTCCACCCGACGCTCCCGCTGATCATTTCGGGCGGCATCGACAAAATCATTAACGTGTGGGAATGTGTATAAAGGTAGGAGCCGCTCTTTTCAGCCCTTATCAAGCTACTAGTATATCACCCTCAAGACCAGCAGTGGGGCAGTTGGTAGCAGCCTCGGAATGTCGGCCGTTCTTGCTGCTTTTGGAGTTCGCTGTCATCACCGTCGCTGTGGGCAAATCGTACTTCGTGTTTGTAGCGACAGACCTGCTTCACTTGGGATCGATAACGGCTCCGGAGGAGAACGAGTAGAGTAGAGTAGGGGAGGCAGCAAGTAGTATGGCGCTCTCCTGGTGCATCGTGCTTCGGTCGACGCAGTAGCTCATGAAAGTATCAAGAGTTCCAATCACCGGAATAAAAATCCCATTGAATGGATAAAATCCACCAACCCAGCGCATAACACATTTGTTCTCATCGAAATATTACCGCGAATTAATCGGCCTACCAAGACTGGCGTCCTCGTTCCCATATCCCGGTTCACCCATGCCATTCCGTGACGAAAGTGGTCGAGATGAGCCGAAATGCCGCAGTCCATCGAAGCGGAGGTCGTACGCGCGGTCCCCTGACAAGAAGGAGGAAAAAGATCTGCGTCGCCGGCGTCTGTCATCCAGTCGTCTGCTCTGCTCTGGTCGTTTCCCCACTGCCCTGTTCAAAGATGCCGCCGCATCTCGCCTCGTTTACTGCAGCCGAAGCGTGGCTGGACAGACTGACTGCGCTTATCTCAGGCGGCGAGCCTCACGCTCCCACTCGAGCAAGCACAGGATGTCGCCCTCACGCACGGGGCCCTTGACGTTGCGGATGATTTTACGCTTGTCGTCCTGCAGGAACTCCACGCGCACCTGGGTCACGTTACCCGTGTTACCCGTGCGTCCGAGGACGTTCACGACCTTAGCCAGCATGTAGTCACGAGGGGCATCCTGAGAGCGTCACAACCACGTCCAGTTAGTCAACCTTGCTCTCTGTATCGTGTTCAATTGGACAGGGCGCCGGACGCTCCGAAGTCGCTCAGACAGCAGTGAATTGGCTCGCGTAACTCTTCGCTTTATTGCCTGACTTTGACCTGCTGCTGTGCGGCATCGGAGCGTCCCTAAAGCGCAGCGAAAGTCGGAGCACTAGCGCACGTGTCTGCTCTATGCATTCATGTGACGCTCGCTTCCTGATAGTCGCCGCGTGGCCAGATGCATGAAGACGCTCCAAGCTTACCATTTTTGCGTTAGATGTCGATGAGGTAGTGCAGTAGAATGCGAGGAATGGTGCCGCTAGCGTCAATTCCAAGTCGCGCTTAAATGCTGGCCGCCGGCTGGCTCGGCCTGGGACGGACAGGTTTAAGCGCGCTTAAGCGGGGCCTTTGCGGTCCATTCAAAATCGAGCAGACATTATTTTCAAATCGAATATACGCTCATCGAATCAAATATTAGTTCCTGCAGGAGTGGTCAAGTTGAAGTGATTACGTGGACCCGAACTTGGTCTGCCACTGCTGGTACCTCCTCAATAGCTGCTGCGCCGACGGCTTGGTCTTCTGCAATGCGGAGAGCAAGTCCGCAGGCTGCACATGGCCCAGCATTTCTCTCCATTCGTCCGCAGACGCGTCTGGGCCCTGGTTGCTGCCTTTACTGAGACCTTGGGAGTTGTCCGTGGCCTCCAGCCTCGCCATGAGCCTTCTCACAGGCGCCATGCAGGCCTCTTTAGCCACGAGCTTGATGTCAGCACCAGAGTATCCTTCAGTCAGCGTCACCGCCTCGGCAAAGTCGAAGCTGCTTGGGGTGTAGGGCTCCAGCAGCTTCGCGAAGAGCGCCTGCCGAGCGTCGGGCGACGGCAGGTCCACGAGCACGCGCTTCTCGAGCCGCCGCAGCATCGCGGCGTCCAGATCCCACGGCAGATTACTAGCGGCGAGAACAAAGACGACGTCGTCCGTCTTGGCGAGGCCGTCCATCTGGATGAGCAGCTCGGTCTTCATGCGGCGACTGGCCTCGTGCTCTTGGCCGCCTCCTCCGCTGTCTCGCTGTCCCATGATGGAGTCGATCTCGTCCAGGAAGATGGTGGACGGCGCGTGGTGTCGAGCTAGCTCGAACAGCATCCGGATGAGCTTCTCCGAGTCGCCCCGGTACTTGCTGACGATGGAGGAGGCCGAGATGTTGAAGAAAGTGGTGCGGCACTCGGTCGCCACCGCCTTGGCCAGCATCGTATTGCCGTTTCCAGGCGGTCCATACAGCAAGATACCGGTCCACGGAGACAGCAAGCCTTGCAACAACTGCGGGTACTTGAGCGGCATCACCACCGCCTCCTTCAGCAGCCGCTTGGTCTCCAGCAGCCGATGACATCGTCCCACCGGACGTCCGGGTTCTTCTGGAAGATCTCGCGCGTGATGGTCTCTGCAAGAGGGCGGAGCTCCACGTCGTGTGCAAAAGACGGCAAGGGCTTTAGTAGTCGCTCCTCAACGCTCTCTTCGTGCTGCTGCTCGTCCGCAGGCGGGATTTTCTAGGGGGCGCCGGACTTGCAGCTCCGAGTCGAGTTTTGCGCCGGCTTCTGCCCCACGAGTCCGAGATCGACGGCCGAGTCGTCTTCGGGAGACTGCGTTGCCTCTTTGGCAGACTTCGCGGCTCCTGTCTGTGCTGCATGGGTGGCGTTGTTGTGGATGGCTCGAATCGCGACGTTGTTCTCTACTCGCGCTTCTGTGGGCATGTGAGGAGACGAGTACTCGTTGCGGCGAGCCCTCTTGGCAGCAGCTGTGGCCTTCTTGTCATTCGCTGCTCGAGTTCTGTCATGTTCATCCGGTGACAACCGGCGAACGAGCTTGGGGCGCTTGCCGAACTTGATCTCCTGAAAGTCTTCGTACTCCTAGCGAAAGAGGGCGTGTGAAGGCCTCAGCTGTATAGGTTCGCGAGGCTCACCACGTACGTGTATGATGCGCAGCAAGTCCAAGTTCTCGACGACTTCAAACTTGGACAGTGCGACGCCGGCCTCTTGCTGCAGCTTCTCGGCCGTTTGCAGGTACCCGTTCTCCGTGCAGTGCTGCAGCATCATGACCAGAACGTTGCGCCGACGATCAATCAGACGCTTCTCCTCCTGCAATACGCCGTTAAACTTGCTTATCCAAGACCCCGAGCGGCGTTTTACGTGAAGGAGCGTACCGCCAGTCGACCTTCGTTTTGCGCCTTAAGCTGCATCAACGAGCTCATCGCGACGGGGTACCCGCAGCTCGAAGGCAGCAGACGCTGACGATGTTGGTTTCACCAGTAAATCAAGGCAAGTGCCTTCAAAATATAACAACCAAAGCGGCACCACCTGCGCCTCGAATGACCACGAGGAGCCGGTTCTCTTTGCGTGGTCACAAGGTCGATGTTGTGGCAGCAAGGTACTTCAACCTCGAGTTCGAGTTCACAGCTCACAGTTGCCGTCATTGAAGAGCCGCGCACTTGGAAGATCCAAATCTTTCGGCAAAGCTCTAGGTGCGATGCAGGCCATCCAGGAGGACGTGACCGTCTTCGTGACGCAGCGACGGCTTCAGGCACGAGCATCAAAGCCCGACGGATCCAATGCGGCTACCACCGCGCTTCAGTATGTCGCCGAAAACACCGGATTCGACGTCGTCACCTTTAGCGTCGACTTCAGTGAGTCGGTTGACATCAAGCTGTACCGCCCTGCTGAAAGAAGGCAACGAGATGTCAACTCTGTGGATACGTTGAAGAAAGCGACGCAGGAACTGGTGTTTAACTGCGAACTCCATCCATTCGAGCGCCGCGTACTGGCGTACGTTGTCAAGAAACGAAAGAGACGAGCGTTCGTGCGGGTTCAATACGCGGTGCTCGAGGTGGGCACGCCTTCCGTCGACTTTGTTGTTGAAGCGCAAGAAAAAGCTGCGAAGATGCTCGCACAGCAATTGCAGCGCAGTAACCAGACGTTCAGCCACACCAGCAACTGGAAAGCGATTCCGTGTTGTCCTCGAGCCGAAGCTGATCGCGTTTGCGCTGTCATCAATCGGTACTTTCGAGACTTTGGAGAAGTGTTCGTAGACGCCAGCTTCCCACCAACAGCCAAGTCTCTCTACGATCCTGAGGCGTCCTATCGATTGACTCAAGATGACGCTGCAGTTTATGGCCTCGTCACGTGGGAACACCTGCACAACATCGCAGACTCATCGTGGAGCTTCGTAGCTCCTCCAGAGACACACGAAGCTGGGTCAAGGTTCGCATACGCATCAGGCCTTCCAGCACAAGACTCGTTCCTGTGCGCACTCTCGATCATTGCTCCGTTTTGTCATATGTGGCTTCATCGGTGGTTTCCGTCTTTGGATACTGTAGGCCGAATGGAAAATGTCGTGGCCATCCCTGTATCGCTCTGTGACCGTGGTCTGACGTGGGAGCACCTCCTTGTTGACCTCTTTCTTCCTTCATTTCCACTTGGGTCGGGTCTCATGGCACCCCGCAACGCTCGTGGAGAATTGTATGCAAGCCTCCTCCACAAGGCCTACGCGAAACTGAAGGGCAGCTATGCTGCTGTAGCCGGTATTTCCACCTTACGCATCCTCCAAGAGCTAACGGGGTCTCCTTGGTACGTTAATATGTTCGAGAGACTTGTGATCTACTTGCTAACTCACCATCATGTATGCAGGGTTTGTGTGTACGGTGAGTCTTCTGACGAACATGACACAGACTCGTCAAGGAAGCAAGTGCAGCTTGAAAATGTTGTGCAAGTTGCATTAGCCCATCGACGACGTCGACAAGGCTCAAACTCGGCAGATTTTGTAGAGCCCGCGTCGCTCGTAATTGCTGCGTTTGGAGAAGTTGACGGTCACCATCGAGCTTTCCGGCTTACGACTCCCAGCGAAGAAGACTCAGACACGACGTCTGTAGTCGTGCACGATGCTTCTGGGAAATTCCTGCAGAGTAAACTTGCTAGCACGATGGAAGATTTCGATCGCGACCAAGACCCAGCTGCGCTTCGGTTATCCTGGAAGCAGCTTTTTGCGTTGAAGCCTGTCGTTTGGTCCCTCGCTCTTGGTCGGCATCACGAACAGCGCTTTCGACGGATGTTTTACCACCGAAGTGGCTCGGTGGAAATGAGAGTCGTCATCTCGGTCCCGACGCTCTCAACGATCGTTATCTCTTCGTCCTGCGCTGGTCATATTGGAAGGCACCCAGTGCAGGCTGACGTGGATATGAGCATCGCGTTAGTTGAAACCAACTATTCGTTGACTCCGATCGATGACGTTGAAGAACAGTCTGCAACTTCGACGAGCCCCCAGCATTTTTGTCGTGAACAGGTCCAGGTAAGATTTCAGGTTTGAATTATCCGAAGCAAGTGGATTTTATCCGCTGGCTGCTGCTGTTGCTGCTTGTTTTAGGTGGTGAAGACTCTGAGTGCCGGTGAATACGTCGTCATGGTATCAGCTAAGCGTTCAGGTCACACCGAATCAAACTCAGTTCCGTCCAAGGCCGATGAGAACGAGAGTGCGAGTGCACTGACGCCAGCCTCACTTGATGCCAATCTGCAACTAGCTTTTGACTGCCTCGACTTTCAAGGAAGGCATGAGCTGTCCGAGAGCGATATCACCAACTTCCTGCAGCTAAGCGAGCACGTGACGCCAACGCAACACGGGAAAGAAGCCCTCCGCTATTTTCTGCTTGACCATGGAAGCTCTCGATGCCCGGGGTCAGAGGATAGGAGACTAAGGCTGGCCGACCTGCATGAAAGTTATCTCGACCAAGCTATTCGAGACTGCAACATAGCAGGCAAAACTCCTTCCAACGAAGCTCTTCGTGCTCACCTCCAACAGCTCATTTGGAGAGACCTCCTTCGCCTGCTACCAGACACCAGTTCCGACGCGGAAGCTGCCGAAATCGAGTGCCCAAACGTCGTGGCACTACTGTGCTGCTTCCACTCGGACACGCCACTGCTCAGCGTTGTCGCGCTTCCTGACGAGAAGAGGCCTCTCGCTTCCGACAACTTTAACAGGTAGATAGATAGATGGATCCATTGTTTTTTCTTTGGGCATTGATCTTCACTTCGATCTCTCTTTATCTTGTGTCGGCCGGCCGCTCTATCGCGTCGCCCTTCTAGACCCTCTGCCGCCTGTCGTGGGAGTTTGGTCGGGGTGCATCGGGCGTGTCTACTGTAACTACTGGACTGACTCATGGCTAAATGATACAAACAGGTGTGGGCGCGCGCTTCATGTGAGCTGCATCTTCTTCTGGAACTCCTGCGTGAGCTCGTCCAGCGTCAGGTTGGGGTTGGCCTGGAAGAAGTCCAGGAAGGCCTGTGCGCCGACAGCCCGTTCGGCGTTGGTGGCGTCCTTCTCCTCGGCCTCGTAGACGAGGGTCTCAGCCTCGTACTGCAGCTCCTTCTTGTCGTAGTACTCGGGGTCGGCCACGCGCTTCATGAGGTTCAGGAACTGCTCGTACTCGCAGCAGGCCAGCAGGATCTGCACGAAGAAGCTCAGCCATGTGTGCCGCTGCCGCTCCTCGGACAGCGCGATTTCTTCGTCACAGCGCGTATTGTACTGGTCCATGGTGAAGCCTCGCTCGGCCAGGAAGGCCTCGATGCTGGCGTTGGCCGTGTCGATGAAGGCCTCATGTAGCTCCTTCCACGTCCTGCCAGATATCAAGAGGAAAGGGTGTGAGCCTGGAGTACAGCAAGACTACCTGGCAATCCCTAATAAAGCGACAGTGCACTGACGGTTCCACTTTGTCCACGTCGGCGGCCGACGGTCCTCCCTTGGTCAGGAGGATGGAAAAGTGGCCCGCACTGGCGCCACAGAAGTCGTTGATGGCGTCCTGAAAGGCCTCGCTGCCCACGAAGGCGGCCACCCATTCGAGCACGTCGTCCTCCGGCTCCATGTCCTTGACGAGTGGCGTCTCGTAGCGCAGCAGCAGGTCGATGGCGTCGAAGCTGGCCATGGTGCAGCAGAGATCGAGCGCTCCCGTTTTCGTGTCTCTTCTCGAAGTGACTTGTGCTCAGTATGACGCCTGCGGTGCGAGATGACGACACGACCAGCTGGGTGCAGCCTCCCGAAGCGCATGATATATGCTATTTGCACAGGTTCTGCTTGCATAGACGGGCCAGGTGGCTACTTTTGAGTCCAGGCCCTTCCAGCGGGCGGCGCACAGTATCGTCGTGGTGTGCACACACACCAACTTAAATATGAGGTGCACCACACCGCGCTGCATACTACCGCAACTGCCAAGAAGAGCTCCTATCGCCATGGCGACGCCCACGTCGCGGCCGTCGAGCATCGCCATCGACGATGCAAACGACCGACCGCTGGATGCTCCTTCGTCCCCCATGGCGGCCATGGAGGACCTGTCTCTATCACCATCTCCACAGCAGCCCGACGAGGACGAGGACTATGACCTGGCCTCGGCCTCCAAGCTCATCCCGCTGTCCATGACGGACTCGGCCAGCGGCGAGCGCCCGCTGCCATCTCTGCACTCGCCGCTCATGTTCCGAGACGTGCCGTTCGCCGCGCTCTTCGTGCTGCACCTGGTACTGGCGCTGCTGGCCACGAGCAACCTGCGCGCGGACGGCGAGAAGAAGGAGGAACGGGACGATGTTGTGGGCGGCCTAGGCCCGCAGGACTCGCAGAGCGACGGCTCACAAGAGGACGACGCCGATGTGGGCGTGGCGCTGCGCTCGCTGTGCGTGGTCAACGTGCTCTTCGCGCTGGGCTGGCTGCTGCTATTTATTTTCTACTCCAAGCTGCGCTTCGTGCAGGGGTCGTGCGTCTTCTCCGTGGTGGGGCTATCGGCACTGGCCGTCATGCTCTTCCTGCTCGAGTCCGGTGATGGTATGTTCTGGGGCGTCATCTGCGTGGGCGTTGTGGTGCTGGACCTCGTCTGGTACGTGCGCACCAACCGCGGCCTGGACTTCGTCGCCGTCTTCTTCGAGCTGGTCGTCGAGTTCCTGGTCACGCACCCGGCTCTGGGCTACGCCACGTGCGCCACGCTGGTGGCCTACACCATCTGGGCCAGCTGGATCTGCACCACGATCGGGTACGTCGGCCGGGACTTGTCGCCCTGGAGCTTCTCCATCATGTACCTCGTCTTCCACTTCTACTGGATGTCCAACGTGCTCAAGAACATCCTGACTATCGTGGCGTCCGGCACGACCATGATCTGGTACTACCGCAACGAGTCCAGCGAGATTTCGCCCGACATTCGCGAGAACATCGCGGACCACGACTTGCCCAATGACAATGACAGCGCCAACGCCCAGGCGCTGCAGGAGCCCAGCACCGATTACCTCGACCGGAAGGTGGTGCTGCACTACGCGCGCTGTGCAATGTCGAGCTCGTTCGGGTCCATCTGCATCGGCTCGCTGCTGTGTCCGCTGGCGCACCTCGTGTGGAACGCGCTGCGCTGGGCCCGACGGGACGAGTCGGTGCTCTCGCGGCGATTCATGTCGCTGCGCTCGGAGCGGGTGGAGTACTTCATCCGCACGTACCACAAGTACTCGTTCGTGCACATCGCCGCCTACAACAAACCGTACTACGTGGCGGCGCAGGACTCGTGGAGGCTCATGGAGCACCACGGCGTGGAGGCGATCGTGGACGACGACCTCACGAGCCGCATCCTGCTGTTCGGAGGCAACGGCTGGGCAGGCGCCATGAGCGCGCTGACGGCGTCCGCTCTGGCTGGCGCGTCGTCACACGCGACCTTCTTCACGCTGGCTGCGTTCACGCTCTGCTACACGACCATCTCGCTGGCCACGCAAGTGATCGCGGCGGTGATCAAGACGCTGTTCGTGTGCTTCGCCGAGAACCCAGGCCGACTCAGCCAGCTGCACCCGCTCATCTACCACCGCTTCGTGCGGCTGGCCGAGCTCAAGAGCTTCCGCGATCACAAGGCGCCGGCCAGCTCGCGCGCCTAGAGAAGGCGCAACCAAAACGTAGCGCGTGTCTCCCTCAGTATCCTAATACACGTAATAGCATACATTTACGCAGGCATCTTGCCAGCAGCGCGCGCGATCTGGCGCTGTGATTGGCTCATCCAAACCCAGGGCCGTTTTTTGCCGCATTAAAGGACAATCAAAGGAGAAAAGACACTCGACCTTGAGCTTACATGGAGAGCAGCTACCTTCGCGCCGCGATGGCACTGTCGACAGCTGGCATGCTGCTAGTGCCGGTCTTCGGCCTGCTGATACGCTTCCAGACGCGGTTCGTTCACGGGTTGCAGGCGAGCGCTGGCTCGGCGGAGGTCAACTGCTACGTCGTAGGCGGTCTGTACGGCGGCGTTTTCCTGGTCTGCGGGGTGCTGCTGTTGCTGCAGTCGAGTCGCGGCTGCTATGGCAAAAAAGAGGACGCAGAGATGGACGATGTGACCAGGAGAAATCGGCGCTACGGCCTCCCGTTCGAGGAGCTCGAGAGCAAGGAGTTCGTGCGAGCCATGCAAGCTCTGGATAGGCGGACGGCGATGCATCTGTCGACGACCAAGAAGCAGCTCGAGCTGCCTACCAAGCTACCAGACAAGGTAGACGCTGTGTAGCAGAACATAGCAGACTGGAGTGAAGGAAGCAGGCGACAGGAGCTGTTCGATGTAGTTAGTAGCGCAACGAGAAGCCGACAACTTTATGAGCTCTCGATGGCACGCGCAGAAGTGTCCGAGTACAATAGTCAAGACCACAAGCAAACGAAAAAGAAGAAGAGCGCGTCGAAGGCTCTGAATTGAAGGAACTTGCACCGCCGACGGAGTAGTTCCCGCTGTGGGATTAGCACTTGTAGACGAGCACGCCGATCTCGCCCACGTACAGGTACAGCATGTGTCGCTGCTGGTAGCTGATGTCGAAGCCGTAGCCCTCACCGATGAAGCAGTGCCAGGACGAGCCGAACTTCTTGTCCATGCTCTGCTTGATGAGCTGCGCCGCAGCCTCGTAGTTCTTGACGGGCACGTGCTTATCGCACGCCATAGTGATGATCTCAATGGTCTCCGTGCACACCTCGGCTGTCATATCGTTGTGCTTCAGGTGCGGCCGCGACGAGATCTTGCGGTACTCCTGCTCCGTGATCTCCGACGACGCATCCGTCTTCGCTGCCTCGATCATCGTGGTCGAAACAATGAGCGACTCTTCAAAATGTCGTCGATCAAGGGACTTCTTGTGCAACAGAGGCTTCGAAGAGCGGGTGATCCAGAGTGCATAAGTGCATTGCATATAGTGTACCGTATTGATTGAACTACTTTGCTCATAATGCACTCGCAAGCCTCCAGGAACGGGTAGTCCGTGTATCCCTTTTCGAGCGGGTCGGTCCACCCACAGGGGGTAGAACTTCTTCACGTTGTATTTGATCAGAGGCTTGTTCGCCGTGAGGCGCTTGACGATGTCCGGCGTGCCGATGAAGTCGCGGCCGAACGCGAGGATGTCGTCGTAGCCCTCCTCGACGTTCTTGATGGCATTCGCGCGGTCGAAGCCACCAGCAGCGACGATCACGCCCTTGGGCGAAGGGCTGATGACACGCCGCCTTCAGGCACAAGCCGGCCGGTGAAGTGACAGCCATACGGCTCCACAAGGTGCACGTAGGCCAGGTCGTAGTCGTTCAGCTTCTTGATCACG
>KV737453.1:0-10274 GCA_000500225.2 Phytophthora pinifolia | reverse complement strand
TAATACTCTGCAGCGACGGCCTTGGGCTCGCCCTCAGCACCCGTGCGAAGGCGAGTGAGCGATGCTTGAGCTGAATGGGGTTCTTGGCGCCGAGCGTCACGGGCGTGAAGAGCTTGGGCGCTGAGCTGCTGGAAGAAGCAAAAATTGAGAAGTGGGCAAATGCGTCAAACAAAGAGTCGACCAATCTTGAGACGAGCCAGCAAACCGTCAGCAACAGCAACTCGAGCAAGCAGTCACTCAATTCGGTGTTTAGCCTACATACTACAAGCAACACCTACAGTACCATTACGACAATGACATCAATGTCTGAGGACAAGCCGCATGCGTCTACTTAAGTGCGGTCGACGGATCGTCGGCTCGCTCAGTTGCTCGCGTCGAAGCTCGCTGCGAACGCGTTGAAGGCACGCAGGAAGCGACTGTCAGTCCAGTCGATCTTGGCGCCATTGGCCAGGTGCATCGGAGCGTCCTCGGTGGTGCGCAGCAAGCGGTTCTGGCATCCACTGTCGCTGTTGCTTGCCGTGTTGGTGGTGGTGCTGGCCGGCGTCACGGTGCCCTGCACCTGCGTCTGCCCGCCCGAGTTGTTGACGACGGGCACACACTGCTTGTAGATCTGCCAGTTGGGCTCGTGCAGCGCCAGCCAGTAGAAGCGCAGCGTGCAGTCGCCCGAGCACTTGGAGAAGTCGGCTTTCACGCTGGCCGGATACCCGGAGCCATACGTGGCAACGCAGTCGTCCTGGTGGTCCACCATGGTGTTGTCGATCCAGACCTCGCACGGGCCATGATGACTGTCGATAAAGCCCTTCTTCTCCTGGTCGTTCTGCCAGTTCATGACGGTGAGGCCCGACACGTCCACAGGCGAGACGTCAGTCCGGGTGTTGCCACAGTCAGAGACCTGCTGGTCGAGCATGTTCCGCAGCGACGAGTAGCCGGCGTTGGCGAACGACGAGGTGAAGGTGGCTGTGTTCGCTTCGGGGCTGTCGTCCCACTTGAGCCCTCCGAAGGCACCGTTGACTGAGGACGTGATAATCTTGGCGTAATAGGTCGACTTGGTCGAGTCCACGAACTGGGCCGCTGGCTTGGAGATGTATCCGTGCGCGTCGGCGCCGTTCAAAGTGAGTGCCGCCATGACGGTGGCAGTGGCGAGGGCGGCGGAGCTGGCGAGCGGCATGGTTGCTGCGTGCGTGTGCTGAGAAGCGGAGGATGCTGTGGACTTTGCTAGCAAATTGGGGAATGACTATCGATGCCCTTGACGTCTAGCGATTCGAGACTCTCGAGAAGGAGGTTGGGCGTCCGAGTGGCCGCCACCGTCTGGTGATGCCTGTCCTGTGCGTTACCCGGGGGTGAACTTGTCGGTTCATTTTCGATGCCAGCTCCGGGTTCACGTCGTTGAATGTCGTGTGTTGGACGATCCCTGAGGCGGAATGGACTTGGTCACCGCGCCATTGCCAGCAGGTTCGACTCGGCAGGCCAAGCGCCACACCCGAGCTCATCAGCTGGATGCTGGTTCTGAACGCTATGGAAGGCTCGCAGGACGTGTCTGAACATCGAGATCTAGTAAAAGACGGCGCCAAGCTTGTGCGGTACCGCCGCAAGGTTACCCTAGGATTAATCCTCGGCGGCGTTCGCGTAGTCGTGTAGCACTCTCGTGGTGGCGAATCAAGTTGGCCTGCATTGGCTTCGGGCGAGGACTGAATGTGTGGTCGGCGAGCATGAGCTGGATGGCGTCCGCGGCAACACCTGTCAATGCTCGACGTCGTTGCCTGCATCTCTGTTCCGTTGTGTTGTCGATAAAAAGCGTGATTCCGGGGCGAGTATCTATCCCTGCGCTGCTTGCCTACTACGGGGAGTCACGGCGGAGTGTGGGGTCCTTGTGCTCGTCGTAGTTGCGCTCGAGGTAGTCCACGTGCACGAACGCGCGCTCTACGTTGTCCAGCTCCTCTACTTTATCCTGCAGGCTGAGACTGATGTCGTGGGCGTCCTTGACGCACATGTCTTCCGGCAAGATGACTTCCATCTCGACCAGGTAGTTGTTGCCAAAGTGGTAGGCGCGCACGATGTCGGTCCTCATCATGGGGTGGTGGACGTCTCCCAGCAGTCGGATCTGGTCGATGAACTCCTGGTCGGCCTCTGTGAAGTGCCATTAGCAAGGTGAAACCATTCTCACGTCAGAGAGAACCTCCATCTCGAGTAGTCATCGGTCAACAAGCAGAAGATACGTACGCAAGCCCACGAGTCGCTCGACCTGCTCCTTCCCGGTGGCGAGCCAGCTGACGGCGATGTACACCGAAATGACGATAGCGCCAACCGAATCGATGTACCAAAGACTCGAATGCCAGTGCGCGGCGAAGGCGGCGGCAACCGCGACGGTGTTGCTGAAGACGTCGTTGCGGTGGTCCTACAGCACCGACAGAAGAGAGAGCACCAGGATAGTGTTACAGAGAACTGGCCTTCTGCGGCGGCGAAGAAGGTTACCTGCGCCAATGCATCGGCTGACGGCGAGTGGGACGAGATCTTGGCGCAGACGTACCACAGCACGAGCTTGATGACAATCGCAGCAAGCAGCACGACCATTGTGAGCATGGAGATGTCCAGCTCGCGTTGGTGGCCCTTGAAGCCCTTAATGAGCGCCTCCACCGACTGCTGGATCACTTCGATCGCCGCCATTCCCATGAGCGTGGCCGAAATGATAACCACGACCGGCTCGAGTCGCCGCCGGCCGGCCGGATACTTGACGCTGGGCGTGTGCATCCGCTTGTCCGAGTACCAGAAGAGCGCCTGCGACGTGAGGTCCAGGATGGAGTCCACCATCGACGACAGCACGGCCAGCGAGCCGCTGGTGAAGGCCGCATAGGTCTTGACGATAGCGAGGGCCTGGCAGCAATGGTCGAGTAATTAGTCGACAGCAAGAGTTCGAGCAGATCTTTTTGTCGATATACGCACCACGTTGACCACGAGCGACGCGTTGATGGCGACCTGCACGCGCACATTGGAGCCTGACGGCGAGGCCAGGTGCTGCGCCTCTACGTCCGCCTCCTTCTTGAGCAGGAAGGCATGCGAAACCTGCGAGCGACGGAAGCGCTCGTCCACTTTGGTGCCGCCCGGGGTYGTAGTTACACYRAGCGAGCCGTAGCCGTTGGGCGTCTGTGGCTGTTGCGACCGCGGCGACGTGAGCGAAGAGGATTCGTCCATGACGGCGGGGGCAGATCGCGAGTGGTATCCGCCAAGCAAGCGAGGTACCCTTTCCGGAATGCTTCGCGACAAAAGAAGTATGCACGTTTCATAATTGTAGGCGAGAGTTCGGGTTTAGCCTTAATAAACCCTCAAAGCCAAGCCTGGGTGTTAAAACCAGCACTGTGCGCTGCAAGCGACACGAGACTCACTAGGCTTCGCTAACCCAGCTCCTTTCTCCACTAAACGAAGGAAGCATTGCCACGAACATGACGACCGTATTATCTTTGCTGCATACCTAGCATGCTGCATGGCTGCACTATGACTATGCACTATGCACTATGCATTCTACTTCGTAGCTATGGTCAACAACGCGATCAGGAAGCAGGGCCAACATGAAGTACTCGAGACCAGCAGCCGGAAGCGGAACACAAAGGAACTAAGCAGCAAGAGACTGTGCGAAAACCGTATGCCGCAAATCCAATTATTGGTTTCCAATATCAGTAAGTTAAGTTTTAAAAAGAACTAAAACATTCGTACTTAGTGCCTCCAGCCTGATCTCCAGTCAAAAGTGCATTCACTTCCACTGCTGCAATGTTCGTGCTGACGCGCATCTCGGACGTGATCCCGGTGGCGCCGGAGCTGTTCGACGCCGACTACACGCAGGTGCTGGTGGAGGAGATTGACCGCAAGTACGCCAACAAGGTGCTGACCGATGTGGGGCTCTGCATCACGCTCTACGACTTTGTGCACGTCGGCGACGCGTTTGTGCACCCGTCGGACGGCACGTCGCACTCCCAAGTGGAGTTCCGCATGGTGGTGTTCCGCCCCTTCGTGGGCGAAGTGCTCAAGGGGCGCATCGTGAGCTGCACCGAGGAGCACATCCGCGTGTCCATGGACTTCGTGCAGGACATCATCATCCCCAGCTACGCGCTGCAGACGCCGTCCTACTTGTGCGACCTGGGCGCTGGAACTCGATTGACCTTGAGCGTGAAGTGACTGACGTGCTGATATTGTGGCTGCTGTTGCAGTGACACGGCCGAGAGGCTCTGGGTCTGGAAGTACTCGGAGGGGCAGGAGAAGTTCTACATGGACCTGCACGAGGAGATCCGCTTCCGCGTGACCAACATCAACTTCACGCGCGTGACCAAGACGGCCAAGGGCATCCAGGCCACGACCACCGAGGCCACGGACAAGGCCGAGAAGGAGGTCAGTGCGGGCGACATGCGGCAGTCGCTGGCGCGCCGACGGTCCTCGAGCGTCGACCTGTCAGACAACGACCCCACGCCGTCCGCCATTCACATTCTCGTGAGCTGCTGCCTTTTGTGCTCGTTGCTGCTTGCTTGCTGACCATCGACTGTGTTGCTACGTTAGGGGACGATCGATGAGGACGGGCTGGGCCTGTCGTCGTGGTGGACGAGTTGACTCCGAGGCGGCGAGTATTAAGCGGCGATGCCTCGCAGAAACGCAGTTAGATTTAGCTTTGTCTGTCTTTCTTGCGGTGTCCGTTCGTTACAGGTCCTGGAGGCGCCACTCGCCGGCGATGTCGTCGGAAGCGGCTGCCATGGCGCTCAAGTCTCGGGCCGAGGTGCAGCTCCTGAGTGTGCTCTACCAGAAGAAAGCGCGCTCCGCTTCGTTCTACCTGAAGGAGCAGCAGCAGAAAGCGCTGGCAGAGGACGAAGACGAGTCGCAACATACGCAAGCGCGGAATCGGATCGCCTTGGAGGCGCTGCCTGCGAGCAGCGAGGAGGCGCGGCTGGTCTCGGAGGTTCGGCAGCTGGAGGACGACTTCTTCATCGTAGGCGCCGCGGACGCCCAGAGGCTGCACGAGTCCGAGGAGCCCAGCCAGATCAAGCTCAACGATGTCCGCCGTCGCGACCGCCACATGGAGGCGCAGACGCAGTACGGGGAAGACGTGAAGGCCATCAGCGAGGACCTCGAAGTCGCGATCATCCGAGCAGCCGACCACGTCAAAGAGGTTCTGCTCTCAATCGACGCGGGGATTCGAGAGGCTGAAGCTGCCCTCGCAGACGATGCTCTGCTGCTGGCGTCCGATAACGACAGCATCCTGGGCAGGTGGAGAGAGCTGGAGGCAAGTTGCCAGCGGAGAACCGACGAGGTCGCGCACTTCGCCGCCCAGCTGGACGAGATCGAGCAAGCGCGGGTCCTTCGCGTGCGCGTCGGACTGCAGCGCCTGACGTGCACTCTGATGGAGACCGCGCATGCGTTGCCGCCGGAAGTGGAGCGCATCATCGAAGCCGAGGCGTACGAGGTCAACATGGTCGTCATCTCTAATCGCCGAGTGTACGCAGACTTGGTGGCTCGGATGGGGACGGCGAACGTCGACGTCTTCTTGAGCGCCAGGCTGGCCTGGGAGCAGGGCCAGGTGCGTTGGCGCCACCTACGGCACGACGACGCTATCGCCAGGTTCCAAGCTACTCTCAACTCCCCGCTCTTCACGGACCCCGACGAGAGACGGCGTGTGCTCCAGCAGATTCGTGCTTTCCAAGAAAAAGTGCACAGGGAGCAGCGTCTGGCCGTTCTCAAGCAACTGAACGAGGCTGGCGCCGCTCTCAGCTCCGACCAAGCGAAACGGAGTCTGGAAGAGCTCAGTGCGACGCAGCAGTTTGAAGAAGAGAAGAACCAGGCGTTCTTTGCCGACCTGAGGGGGCTCCACGAGTCGAAAGGAGACGCTGCGAAGGCATTGCGAGAGGTTCTTCGACTGGACCTTCACGGCTTTGGAGCGATGGCAAGGGAAGGAGCGATTGACGAGGCCAAGGCAACGCTAGTGGCGCTGCTCAGTGACGACTCGATGGAAGACTTTTTCCGAGCCGCTGGGGGCTTGAAGACGGAGCTGGACACTCTCGCGAAGCAGCTTTGCGTCTCGGATCTCATCTACAGCGCTAAGCTGGAGCCAGTGGTGAGCTCGGTTGGAATTCTCTTGAGTGCGCTTCCGTTGGCGAGTGTGATGGAGAAACAAGGCAAGGAGGCGGAGCGGAAGGCGGTGCAGTCAACACTGGAGAAGATACGTAAGGCTACGAAAGGCGACATCATGTCGCTCTTGCCGTCCCTGCAGACGCAGATGTCGATGCTGCTCAACCTGGAAGAAATGAGCGACAGCTTCAAGTCGGAGCTTGGAGATATCATGGCCCAGATCGACGCGATTACCCAGGACTACGGCTCTCTCCAAGCAAGCGAAGCTTCGGCCTCATCGCCGCTTAAACGCACAGGAAGTATGAGCCCGGTTAATACGTCGGCTGGAGTAACTTCGCCAGAGAAGACAGCGTCTCGCTCGCCATCCGTCGCGAGTCCCAAGAGCACGAGGAAAAGCTCGGCCATGTTTGGCTCGACATCCCCTTCCAAGGGCCAGACGAGCGAGGCGGCCCAAAGCGGCGTCGACCTCCAAGCGATCCGTAAAGTACAGCGACGTCTTGGCACGTTAATGTACGCCTCCGAACTGGATGGGCCCTGGCAGCAGCACCTGCACTTCATTGCCGACCAGCTTGAGCTCCAGACAAACGCCAATCGCATGGTGGACGAAGGGATCTCCGCCCAGTGCGACGCTCTCATGGAAACCCGGCTGCAAGAAAGTCGCCTGCTAGTGGACGAGATGGGGAAGCGAATGGAGCGACAGAGCGCGGTACTACACGATCACGTTGAGAAGCTGGCCAAGTTTTTCCTTCGCGTCGCGCTTTGTATGGAGGAAAGTGCGGGCAAGGTGCAGTACGTCAATTTGAGCGTGATGGATCTGCTCGACACACTCAAGGAGAAGGACGACGAGCTTTTGGCGGATCTGGAGATCAAGTTCACGCTCAGTTGTGCGCGTCTTCGACACGCGCCTAACAACAAGGTACTCAGCGACGAGTTTCAGCGGTCCTCGGCTCTTCTCGAGCAGATTGAAGGAGAATACCGGACGTACGGCAAGCGAGTGGATCTGGCTGCACACCACCACGTCGTCGCGATTGCCAAGCAGCGGTCGCTGTATCTTCAGCGCTTGTGCGACTTGTTGGGGCTAAGACAACTGATCCAGCCGAAGCACGAGGATACGTTCAACGTGGACCGTTTCCTCAGTGCCCAGCATATTGACGAAGTGCTGAGTCCAGCTGCCCTTGAAACCACAGCAAGTGACGTCGCGGAAGTCGCTGCTGAAGCAGAGGTCGTCTCACCCGATACGGAGATGTTTCGAGCGACATCAGGCTTGGAATTGGTGGTGGTGCTCCCCGTTGCTTCCCTTGCGCAAGGCATCTTGGAGCAAAGTGGAGATGAGGACGGAGAGCAGGAGAAACCTCACGAAGCAAGCGAAGGATCTCCCAGGGAGCAGGCGGATTCCCACAAGGATGAAGAAAACGTCACGAGCACGGAAGCTGGCAGGAACGAATGTGAGGCCGACCCCCCACGGTTGCTGCAGGAAGCTGTACTGGAGAAAGTGGGAACCGAGTTCTTAGTGCTGGAGGTGCCTAGCGACACGGTCGAGGGCATGCTTGCTGCCTTCCGAGATGCGATATTGTCCAAGTACGACTCGGATGCGGCGTCCACTTCGACTCAGACGGAAGAAACGAGGGATGAACGTCGCGCTGGCTCCTCAATGCTGCTCGAGGAGAGACTGCGCGTTCACTGGCCTCGAAAAGGGCGACTGGACGTCCAGTTCTACCAGCCTCGAATGGGCGAGCTGCTGAATCACCAGCAACGCCAAGAGCGCCATTTGAGAGGCGTCTGGGTCAAGCTGGAAGCGCAGCAAGCCGCGTTCGCCAGGAAAGTGGACGAGGCGCTGGCTCACGTGGAGCAAACGCGGATGCTGCAGATTGGTTTCCAGGCGCAGCTTCCTCTCCAGCTGAGTCTGGCCGCACTGCAGGGCTTGGAAGTGAAGGCCAAGAAGGGGCTGGGCGTCTTCAAAGGCGAAGCGATGGAGATGCTGGTATGCCTTCGTGCGATGACCGAGAGTGACATGACCAGCTTGCTCTCGTCCTGTCAAGACTACGTCCGTGCGTGTTCCTCCCAGCTCTTCCCCGACCTCACGAGCTGCGACCTGATCAGCGGATGCGACTACCACCCGGACGAGATCGCAGCCATCAAGGAGAAGCTCGCTGCGATCGAGACCCAAGCGCGCGCTCAAATCTCCGAGCGAGAGAAGCAAATCATGGAGATCGGCAACAGCCAAGGGCAAGTACTGGAGACGTGGCGAACCTTCAAGGCGAGGTATCAAGCGTGCATGCAAAGCTTGGCGATGAAGGAGGGACTCGGTCAAAAGTTCGGGCTTCCTCGTCGAGCAGCACAGGAGCGCTATCGATCGGAAATGACGCGCTGTGAAGCGCGCTCGGCAGCGATCAACACGCTGCTAGCGTCGCTCCAATCGATCGTTGACGAGGAAAAAGGTGGAGACGCGGTGCTCCATGGGCACGAGCTGACGTGTAGTACGTTGTCCGTACTGATGCAGCTTCGCGCCAAACTCTACCACCGAGGAATGTACTTTGGCTTCTTGAAAAGCCCCATTCAGCTTGAGCTGAAGCCAGTCGAGTTTGACCCAGTTGCCGGGCAGCAGCAAGAGGGAGGGCTGAGAGTGATCCGCGACCAGGAAGTTGTGGAGGAGGAGGATCGGATACTGGCCGTCCCCTTTCTGGAGTTTGCGGACCAAGTTGGCCTGAAGTGCCAAGAGGAGACCAAGGCGCTTTACCAGCAAGAGGGCAAGTTGGAAGAGCTCCCGCCTTCTGGCGTGCCTGCTGCCTTGGAGGAGTACCTGTCGAGCCAATTGGAGAAAGCACGGTCGTTTGTGATGCAGCAGGAAGGAGCTTATCGCGAACAAGTAAGCCTCTTCGCGCATCTTGTCACTCTTGTACCGGCAGCGGTCGTCAGGAACTGCGTGGAGCAAGCAAAGAAGCAAATGCGGCGAGAGATTTCCGACTTGACCTCCGTCTTCGAGACTCAATACCAGTCGTGGATGAACCTCAAGAACCAGCACACTTTGGAGCTACGGCCGCACCTCT
Organism: Phytophthora pinifolia; assembly: GCA_000500225.2. Classification (NCBI taxonomy): domain Eukaryota; phylum Oomycota; class Peronosporomycetes; order Peronosporales; family Peronosporaceae; genus Phytophthora; species Phytophthora pinifolia. The sequence goes on along the minus strand of KV737453.1, from coordinate 1,125 downwards.
GCAGTCCCAACAACGGCCACCTTCTGCAAGAGCTGGAAGAACGTGAACGCACGCGCTCCACGTCAACTCAAGGTGCGCTCTGCAGTCTTCGAAGGCAGTTCGTGGCCGGTCAAATTCAGCTGTCGTTGGCGTTTGAAGCGAGGCTAGTTGGCCTCTGTCGCTGCTTCGCACTGCTTCTGGACTCGTCGGTGTTGTCGTTGGACGACGTGAAGCCATTTTCAGGTGAAGAACTCCCGAAACTCAAGCGCAAGTCGCTGAAGCGACTGCGCAAAATGGCTCGGGTTCAGGAGTCAGGCGATCCTCGCGAAGTGAAAAGAACTGCTGCTGAGCTGCAGAAGCTCACACAAGGTGGAGAGACGCCTCGCTTTCCACTGCGTTCGTGGGCGGGTATCCCTTCCTTTGGTTTACAGTCACTATGGGAGGAGGTGAAGGAAGACGTGCTGGCGAGGGAAGCAGTTGATCAGGGGTGGACGTCTGCTTCAATGGTGAAGACCGACGCTTCTTCCATCCAAGATTTGGTCTGTACGTCTATTGCGGCGAGTGATGGCTCTTGCGTCACCCTTCTGAGCCCTGCGCACCGGGCACTCATTCGAGCTCGAGATGCTGGGTATGCCGAGTATGTGAGTTTTTGTCGCGAGGAAACCTGGCGCTTTCTCGAAACTCTGCACGAACGCCTCGGTGATGAAGTCAAATGGACGCTGAGTTGGGAGAACGGGATAAACAACATGAAGCAGCACCAGCACCAGCAGCAGCAGTTGCAGCCCATTGGAGACTAGCGATTTCTGCTGCTATTAACACTGTTAACCCTATCGCGGTCGAAGGAAAACGCTTCTTTTTAACAATAGCGGTGCTGTTGTCATACCTTGTTTTGTGACATCCAATCATATTCGCCGATTGAGGGAACGGGAAAATATGTGCGACTCTGGAACAAAGACGCTCGTCTTCATCCGTTTTCTGTTCACATAATGCAAATTTGTAGGTAAATCACGTGAAACGCAACAGCAATGGTTGGATACACCTGTAAAAAGACAGCCTCCCTATCCATATGTCACGGACCTTCTTCGTCGGGGTCGTGAGTACCTTCGACCGACGTGTTCTAGCGCGTGTAGCTTGTTAGACTAGGCG
>KV737451.1:21169-32158 GCA_000500225.2 Phytophthora pinifolia | reverse complement strand
CACTTCGCAGTCTGTCTGCTATGATCCCTACCACGGAGCACGTGCTTGTCGTGGACTTGTTGGTCGTCAAGTCGTGTGTATCCAGTGCAGCCCCTGTTCAGTTTAGATGCATTGGGACCTGGGGCTTCGCACAGGGCGTCCCTAGGAGAGTTAGAGAGGATCGTACAACACAGTTTGTTCCGACTCAATCTCATTCACTTTCGGATTTACATTCCCCTACTCACTCGCCTATCAAGCCTCACTCGCATATACATGTACTCAATTCTTGTAAGCTCTTTGGTGTCGTCCTCGGCCCACTTCATCGCATCCTTCTCGCTCGTATTTATGAACACGTCTAATTGGTCGCGGAGCGTGCGATAGTTGGTATACATAGGTGGCAGCTTTACGAGTGTTAGCTCGAACCACAATGCGAGACTAACACATGTGATAGCCAGCCGTCTGTGGCCTGCAACATCCTTCAACTGGTGTGCGCCACATCAACTATCCTTGCCAGAAAATATCCTCCGAGAAGAATCCAGGGCCAGACGATGGTGAAGCGCGGCCCCAAGACGCCCGTGGATCAGCTACAGGCGGCGCTCACGCGTTCGCTCAAGGAGAGCGTGGCGGATACCGTGAGTTCCGTGTGCGAGAGCTTCCAGAAGGCGGTGGAGGAGCAGGCGGCGGCCGCCACGTCGGCTTCGGCTCCGGCCGAGGACTACGACGCGTACTACAATCATTGCCGCCACCTGGTCGACTACATGCAGCAGTTCATGGAGACTTCGCCAGGCTTCAGTGAGCAGATGGATCGCATCATCCTGGCCTGCCACAGCGGCGCCACCCAGCGCGTGCTCAGCTCCGTGGTCACCAAGCAGCTCTGGATGCGTCGACGCGGGGATGTGGCGCCCCCGACGGAGCGCGAGACGCGCAGCAACAGGAAGAGCAGCAGCCGTGGCAGTGGACGGGGGAGGACCACGGCCATGAAGGATGAGAAGAAGGAGGTGTTGAGATCCTCGCCTTCCGGCCGCATGTCCACTCGCGCGTCCACGGAGTCCCCTTCAATGCACACTCGCAGCGCCTCGGGCAGCAAGAGGGTGGCCGCCAGAGGCAGTCGGCAGGACACGCAGCCGGCCAAGAGACCGCGCCGTATGGCGGCCAGGAAGGTGATTCAAGACACGTCCGATGAGGAAGAGGAGGAGGAGGAAGAAGAAGAGAAGCCTGTGCCTGTGAAGACACGAACGGCCAAGAAGCCTGTGCAGGAGAATGAAGAGGATGATGATGAGCTGCTGTCATTTGAAGACGCTATCGGAGAGCTGTGCTACGCGGACCGCCGCACGCCGTCGCAGACCGAGTTCTTTAAGAAGCGGCTGCGCAAGTCCATCCAGTTCGTGGACGCGCTGCTGTGCAAGCCGCCCGCAGGCAAAGTGTGCGGCCGCGGCTGCAAGAAGATCCGCGCGCAGATGTGCAGCAGCTCCACGCCCTGCAAGAACAAGATGTGCCGCATCTGGCACGACGTGGAGGCCCACACGGACCGCTGCCAGAACGCGCAGTGCGAGTTCAAGAACCGGATCCTGCTCCGTGAAACGATGCACAAGCTCGAGACSAAGGAGCAGCAGGTTGCGGAGACCAAGAGTGCTCTGGAAGCCAAGCAGGCCGAGCTGAAGGAGGCTACCGGTAGCGAGGWYGACAAGGAAGCGCTGGAGGAGGACATTGCGGGCCTGGAGCATACTCTGGCRGAGTTCGAGAGCGAGCTTGCCGTGCTGGAGGCGACCAAGAAGACGTTCTGGGGCAACCTGAACGAGATCGGCATTGAGGAGGGCGACGATGTCCGTGACAATTTCCCAGAGTTCACGACGCACTACGAAGACAAGAGGGCGCCGCGGAAGGCGCGGAAGACGATCGCTGCTGAGGCCTTGGCTGGAGCTGCGGCTCGCCCGGAGGGTGCTGGCCCCCATGGCGGTGACGCGGACGAAGGTGACGCTGAGGATGCTGACGCCGAAAGTGCCGGGGCTCGCATCCCTCGCCCTACAGCGCGCAGAAGCACGTCAAGCGCGCGCCACAGTGCACGCGAAATCGACAAGGAAACGAAGGGCGGCGACGAAGAAGCGAACGAGGACGAGGAAGTGTATGAGCACGACCCGAACGACATGCCTCGGCCCGATGAGCCTCCGCTTCCTCCTGCGGGCCCTCCGCCGTTCAAACAGAACCCGGAATGGGACCGGGAGTTTGCCGTGAGCGCTTCGGGCTACTCGATTCATCCGCCAGCTGATGATCTCGAGGCTCCGGCAGTCGCGACGAACACTGAGCCGCCGAAAGAAATTGCCGAGGCTTCTGCTGTGGAAAACGAACCGACCCAAGAAGTCACCGAACCTGCGACGGTGAGCTCGAACGGCTTGACCGAGGAGCAACTGGCCGACATGCAGCGTGCGAGTGAGGCGATCTCGGGTCTCATGGCCGACATCAGCCCCGATCAGCCTCCGGCTGAGCTACCGGTGGCCAACGCGCCCGAGCCAGCGAACACGACTGGCTTCACCATTCGTGGCAACCAGCCGCAAAACCCGTAAGCAAGCTATGGTACGTCGGAAGAACTGCTCCATCCCGGTTAACTTTTTAACTTTCAGTGTGGGGCGGTGGAATTCGACAAGCACGGCGCTTGGTGAGTCAACGTTTATATTTTTCGATGCCTGAAGGAAACGAGAACAATGGTGGGCGATGGAAACTGAAATCAATTCAAAAATAACACCAGGAAGTTCCGAAGTTCATGGTTGCTTTTCGTTTTTCCTCAACTTTGTGGGTATTTATTTATGTTATACTACTATACTGTACTTCGAAGTAGCGCAAAGAGCTTTTAAAATTAGAGAAATGTTTCTTGAATAAATAGCGGTGACACAGTGTTCAAGTAGATGTCGTATCATCATGGGGCGGATGATGGCGCTGATGGATCGTTATCGCATCTGCTCTCGCTGTCACGAATCGGGGAGGACGCCACGAAGCTTGACAGCGGAGAGAGACCCATGTCCGCAGCGTTGGAGGAAGACAGTTCGTCAAAACCGATAGACGCGCTGGAGGGTCTTGAAGACGGAGTGCTATCCAAGGATCTGCCTCTGCAGACGCAGCTGGAAATGCTACGAGGAAAACTCTCTCGTCGCAACCAGGTGCTGGAGGTCATCCGACGTGCTTACTATCGGGACGTGATCATCATCAAGGAGGAGCTGCGTCAGCATGGAGGGAAGGTCGGGGCATCAACCGCGTCAACGCGCAGTGAAGCCCCGAAGCTGCAGCGAACGACATCTCGCCAGATCTCGACTGGATCGTCAGGGTCACTCGACGGTGGACTTTCAAGTGTACCATCGGTGGATCTACGCGAGGCTTTACCATTGTTCGCACCTAGCGAGACCACGCTACAAGTTCATCCTTGTGAAAGCTGCGGAGGCCACTTGGAACTCGTTCATGGCGAGGTGCGTGAGTGCTCGTTAACTTGTTGGTCAATCGGTATGGACTGAAAACAGCATCTTGCGTACAGAGCAAAGAGCTGAAAGCGGCTCGGCAGGAAATGGCTCGCGCGTCGAAAGGAGAACAGCAGATGCGGACGGTAGTGCATCGAATGCGCTCCGAGGCGAAGCAAATGGAGGAAGTAAATGAAGCTCTCCAGCAGCGAGTGAAAGCGTTGATGAAAGAAAACGCGTACACCCTGGAACAACTCCAGGCCGCGCGAAAGATGGAGAGGGAGCAAAAGGTCATTATCGCGGGCATGCGCTCGAAGCTCCAGCTCACGCAAGCTACGCAAGAAGAAATCGACCGTCTCGCAAGTGAATACAAGGATGTCAAGCAGCAGCTCATTCGCTCGAATCACGATCGGGACATTTTCTCGGCCTCGAACAACCACCTCAAGGAAGAGCTGGCTGAGGTGACGAAGGCTCTCCACATCGTCAAGGTCGAAAAGGCTCAAATCGAGTCCGACTTCGGCACCAACTGTACGTTCGATGACTACTGTGTACGTTGAATTCGTCTCACTCCTCGGTACTGTGCTCGGCTGTGGATTCTAGACTACCGTCTCCAGGAAGAAAGCAAAAAGGCCAAGCAGTTTGCTGTGGATATTGTGGCACGAGATGAACAGCTGAAGGAGAAAGTAGATCTCTGCGTCGAACAGCAGCAGTCGTTAACGTCGCTCAAAGAGGAGCTCGTGTCGACGCTACAGCGTTTCGAGCAGACTAAACGGCATCTCGAAGATCAGCTTATCGAGGAAGAGCGTGCACGGGAGGAGATGCAAGAACAAAACTTGGAGCTCCGTCGACTGAACAAGAAACTTGTGCGGGACTTGGAGAATATCTCGCGCCATTCGTTGGACATGGATCTGCCTTCCATGCTCGATGATGTTGAAGTCTCCGAGAAGCAGGAAAGTGCCAGCACCAAGAGGGACCGTGCACAGAGGCCACAAGCGTTAAACCAAGCAATGGCAATGCGAAACAACGTGCGCAAGAGGCTTGAAGACCTCCAATGCCAGCTAGAATGGGCCTTGATGCGGGAAAACGACTTAGCCGGGTTGCTGGGACGCAACACTGGTACGGGCAAGGCTCCCCCGCCTTTGAAACGGATGCTTAGTCGGATGCCGAGCAAAACAATCATTACTCGTGTCGCTCTTCCCGAAGGCGAGGTGGCTCGACCTTCAAGCTCTCCAGAAATCTCAGTCACCCAAGCCGGTGTTGACAAGCCCGAGGCTGCCGGTAGTCGCTCGAGTCAAAAGTCGGCGGATGCACAGCAGACTGAAGCCAAGCGGCCCAAAAACACGATACAGGAGGCTGACAACGAGGATACGCTGGAAATCAACGAAAGGAACTTTGAAGCCTACCACAAGGAAGTCGCGCGCATGCTAACGGAGGTGAAAGAAGGCAAGGATCAAATCGCCAAGCAGCAGAAAGTGATCACGGTACGTTCCAGCTAAAAGCATCAACATTTGACATTTGAGCTCCTCGAATCGCTAATAGCGATGGGTTGCAGGAACTGGAGCGCAAAAACCACGTGCTCACGGATCGCCTCGACGAGTCGAAGCTTTCTATTGAAGCACTTACCGGCAGGTACGAACGTGGCCATTTTTTCGGTAACTCGGACAGCCAACTAATTGAAATTGGTCGGTACCGATAGTGTGAATGCACTCAAGATGAGACTCAACCAGGATAGCGCTGGAGCAGCGGAGATGATGGAGGCGATGATGAGGCAGATTGAAGAGGGAAAGCGAGACCAGCAGTACGAGGTCGATCGGAGCGTGATTCTGATGACGTTCTTGCGCCAGGTGTCGGGGGCAGTGCACGAAGTCAGCGATAACCAGGCTATCATTCTAGACTTGGAACTCGATTCAGTGCCGCCCGATGACCCCAATGAAGCAGCTTATCGGGACAGTGAAGGTGGCATGCAGATGATGGAGCTTCAGCGAAAAAAGCGAGAAGTGCGTCGGAAGGTGCTCATGGATAAGGCCATGAAGAAGTTTGCTATCTTGTGCCACAATCGAGCCGAGCTCATTGGAGTCGAGATGCAGAAGGTTCGAGCGAGCTTTGAACGTATGCGCGAAGACCTCGACCAAGCCGAGAACAAAATCGATTCGGACCAGCTCCATATCCGAACACTGGAGGCTGAGATCGCAAAGCTTCGTCTGACCGTCGAGATGGGGAAGAACAATTTAGGCAAGCTGGAGCGCGCACTGGTACGGATAATGGAGGTTGAGTTGATGAGAAAGCGAAGGCTAACGTCTCGGCGTTGGTGTTGTAATGCTGTGCTTAGAAACAAACAACGGAAGACCTCAACGAGTACACGATGAAATTTAAAATCCAGGGCGAACAAATGACTTTCCTGAAGGGAGAACACGAAAAGCTTCAGGAAGACCAAAAGCGGCTGACGCTTCTCCTGTTTGAGAAAACCAAGGCTTGGCAAAAAGAGGTCACTTTCAACGACCGGGTGCGTGTCTTGCTCTCCGTGCCGATGATCGTTCCCAGTCATTCTCACCTTCGATCTTTCACTTTTTTTCTTGTGTGTGTGTTTTTTTTTTTCCTACATGTTAGTGTAACAAAAAAATTGAGAAGCTGGCGACTGCTATCGGTGGCGTCAAGAAGGAGCGTGAGACCCTGCAGCAAAAGGTTTGTGAGACCTGTCTGTTGCATCTTGAACTTGTGGCTGCAGCTTATATGCTTGTCTTGTGCTGCTAGCTGGACGAGATTGAGGAATTAGCCGCCTTTCGCCGCCGCACAAACCGCAGTGTGGAAGTCTCAGCGATCCCAGAAACAACCGAGTCGGAAATCCAGACAGACCGGTGGAAACCACAGGGGCTCATTCTACGGCAACGCAATGGTCCCGAGCGCATGCCGCAGCGCTATCTTGGCAAGGCATCCGTCATGATTCACTGTCCCGAGTTAACCCGCGCCTCAACTCCAGGTTCGGACGCGGTACCAGCCATACAGAACCAGGATCTTGGATCACTATCCAGCTTGAGTGGAAGTCGGCGTCCGATGGTATCCGACACAGATGAACATATGCGTGGGCTGCTCGAGCTAAAAGTCTACCCGTCCATCAAGGCAGGCGGTCGGCAGATCAAGACAAGCTACGCGAGTTCCCGGCCCAAGGCCCTCTCTCGACTGTATCTGTCGTCGGATGGGGTTTCTCAGAAATACGTCGCCCCAACACCACGACAAGAAGGCACTCAGAATCACGCATCGTTCGACGGTAGGCCGTCAACGGTGCTTTGAAGCGCTTCCAGGCACTCTGCTCGAGTTGTTCTGCCATTTCCGCTGCTTAATGTTGCGGGAATGTTTTCTCGGTGAAGCGCACGCCTTCGACTTCGAGGCGTGCGAGGGCTGGGCCGTAGATATCTGGAGTCGTTGGCGTTAGCACACCGCGGCCCTGGACTGCGTCTTGCAGGATCAGCTGCACGCCAATCGCTGCACTTAATCCAACCGTTTTTGCCATGATCGTGTCGCCCTTTTCAGAGCCGTAGCCGACGAACGTCGAAGTCCGCTTCTCCTTCTTGCCGTCCTCGAACTCGATGCCGAACTCATGGTGCATGATGGCCATGTCGCGTTCACCGGGCTGGTACGCCAGCTTGTCCTGCAGAAGTGCGCAGAAAGCGTCGAGGACAGAAGGAGCTTTGACCACTGGGGTGGAATGATCATAGGCCCCGAGCCACTGCAGGAACCCATTGGCGTCTTCACGAAGCCCTTGGATCCCACCCAACTGCTTGATTAGATCCGGCCAGGTAGCTGGGATCGGCTTGGACGGGTCCATGTCAAATAAGCCGAGCTTGCGTAGCTGGTACAGGATTTGACAGCAGCCACCGTACCGCAGAGTACCGCGATACAGATAGTGCGCGTCAGGGATGCCGTATATCTCGCCGTAAGGGAGCGCGTTCCGGTTCGGTATCTGCTCGATATTGAAGGCCGGCAAGAAGTTGACACGCTCGCTGCTGTTCAGCAAGTCTTCACCAGCCACGTTGACGACGTTGCCGTCTTTGCGATACTGAGCCGCGTTAAGTGCAGCGGTGAGCACGCCGCGCGGACTCCAGCTGAACTTGTAACCAATGGCGTTGTCCGCTGCCTCGGGGGCTGGAAGGCCACCGCACACAGACGAAAAGGACACGATCTTTCCTGCCTGCGCCTTGACTTCGTCGATGACTTTCATGGCGCTCATATGATCCATCCCGGGGTCGAGTCCAATCTCGCAGAGGATCGGAATGCCCGCCCTTTTGGCCTTGGCGTCCAACTCCTTCATCTCAGGAGACACGTAGCTTGCAGTCACAAGAGGAGTGCCGTGCTGGATGCAGTGCTCAGCGATTGCGGTGTGCATGGTGGCTGGCAGTAGCGACACGACACAATCTGCTTCCGCGCAAAGCTTGTCGACCCCAGCCGAGTCAGCAGCTACGTTCACCACGTGCGGCTTGACGTTTGGGCGGGAGATTTTGCGCAGCATTCCCTGCACTTCGCTTTCGATGCCCGAGACCACATGCACTTCGTTCTCTTGCTCACGAGACAGGTATTCCACCAGTGGGGCGGCTACCAATCCAGCACCGAAGCACAGGATCTTGCGCTTCTTTGGACTCGAGACCGACACGTCGCTTAACGTATTGGCCGCCGCGTCCTTACGAACGACAGCACCACGCGTCTTGGAGTAATCTGTACCACAGAAGTCGGGCAGCTCGGTCACGGTAGCTTTGGCGCCCGAGGTGAGCTCCGCAAGAGCGCGAATCTTGGTGATAATCTCGTCAAGAGCAGCCCTGTCGCTCATGCTGATCTGGACGATGGCGTTGGAGCTGGTCGAGTCGCCGCCATGTCCAACCCCAACGTTCGGACGAACCTCGCAGTCCACAAGATGAAACCCGCCGTCGTGGTCCTCGATGAGGTTGAGAACCTGGTTGATGAGTCCGGTATCGAAAAGATGCCCTTCGAGGAGCACGCACGTACTCCCCGCGACTTGTTGCTGCGCATCCAAGAACTGGTACTGCTTGCTACGTTCACGCTCGGCGCGCATCCGGTGAATGTACTCGTACTTGGGTGCCAGCACACCTTTGCTAGCGATGCAAGCCCCTCGCAGCTCAGCCGGCAGATCTTTGTGCTCATGAAGAGGAACGTTGGAGGGCGAGACACTGGAAAGCGCTGTAACATAGGCCAACAGACGGTCACCGAAGTGCTGGCTGGACTCCCGTGCCAGCTCGCTTGGTAAAATGTCGACCCCCATCATCATGATCCCGTCGTCTCCTTCGAGTCCGCGCGCGTCGCCGTCTTCGCGCATTTTGTCTTCGGCGACATCGTAGAGCGCAAAAGGGCGCTCGATCTCCGTGGCGCGCTCCAAGAACTCGACGCTGCCGCCGATATCGCACGAAATGTCCGCGATGCCCAGTAGCTTGTGATTGCCAGCGGCTCGTAGCTCGCGAACCTGCTCGCGCGTGACTAAACGGGGGAAGCGGTCGTCCCAGTACATGCAGTTGACCAGCATGGACGTGAAAGGCAGCACCTTCTCGTGGAAAGCAGGCTCGTACTGGTGCGGGTTCTGGTAGTAATGAGCTCGTGAGAGGGTGCCGGTAGACCCGGGCTGCGGCTTGACGAAGAACGCGGGGTCGTCCACCACTGTTCCGTACAGGATGTGGTTGTTCTTGGGCAAGCTGGACAGCTCGGACGGGTGCACCATTTCGTGCGGCATGAGCTGGAAGATCTCCTGCGCCCCTTTGGACACGTTGCCGTTGCCCGTGAAGGCGAACGTCATGGGTGCCAGATCGCCGGGCAGTCCATCGGATCGGATCCTCCTGCCGGCAGCCTCCACAGCTTCCTTGGCGTGCTCCAGGTCCGCGTACATGTAGGCGGACGCGACGTTGACGAAGGGCGACGAGATGCCCATGTTAATGAGGCGCTCGCCGAGCCCGCGGAAGCCCGCAATCATTCCGGCGCGGCCAGCATTGCCCCCGAAGGCGATGAGGCGCTTGCCGCTCTCCTCTGCGATGCACTCGTAGTCGATGAGCGTGACGCGGCGCTGCAGCACGGCGTCCAGTAGCGCCATGTTCTCGGGCTGCGCCTTGATGGTGTGGCTGAAGAAGAGGTACGTCTTGTCGGCCAGCAGCGCTGGCTCAGGCACCTGCTTGACGCCCACGATGACACTGGCGGGCGCTAGATCTTCGGCCAGCGTAGCGCCAGCGCGAACGTACTGCTCGTCCGAGAAGACGCGGGCCGTGGACGGCTGCACCAGGACCTCCACTCCGCGCTGCACCAGCTGCTTGACGTGTGCGGGCGTAAGGGGCGCGCGGCGCTCCCACTTGTTGTATACCTCGCGGACAATGCCCACACACTTGGCCGTCATGGTCGGAGAGGTGGCTTGCGTCCGACTAGGCAGATTGAGGAATGACCGAAAGGTTGTGCACGCGTGATCAAGTTGAAGACAAAAGATCTCAACTACGTATCAAGTTTCGGAGCACACGGCGGTGTTTAAAAACAATAGTATGTGGTTCACACTTAATATGATGTATGAGCTGACTTTAATTGCTGGGGTCAAATGCTGTATCGTGGTGACGTTGAAGTTGGCAGGCTACTGTCCGCATGCAGACGAGAGCTCTTTGCTGTCGTGACGAAGGTCTTCAATGCGCTATATGCGCTGGCGTTGGCAAGATCAATTGGCATGGTCGAAGTGTGTGGACGACACGCGCTTGCGATGAGCAATACGCCGAACGGCTGGCCATGACGCGTCGTGGGTCATGCGCTTTGGTAGTTGCCTCTTTTGTGATGTCAGCGCCGTCCCCCGCCCACGCTCCTCGCTACTTCAGCTTCAAGGACTTCCTGTCGGAGGCGGAGGCTGCCACCTTCTTCCACCTGGCGCACGCCGAGCAGGTGGCCAAAGTGACGCAGTACCTGGACTTCTTGGGCCAGCAGCCGGACGCCGCGCAGTTCACAACCTCGTCCAAGGCGTCCATCAGCTTCGCTCGGCTCCGCAACGGGGACTCCGACAATGACGAAGCAGTTGTAGGCCCGGATGCCGCCCTGCTGCAACAACTTGTGGAGGGGCGAACGCGCAGCGGGTTCGGCGCCTTTGGAACCGAGCCAGGTTTCCTGCCGCAAAAGAGGCTGAGCTTGGCTGTCGCCCACGCGGTCGAAGAAATCGGCCACACGTACATCGTCGAGTGCAACAAGCGCGGCATTGCAAAGCCGCCAGTGCTGAACAGCAGGAGCTTCTTCTTCTACTGGTGCCACGCCGAGAAGCAGAAGCTCATGGACATCCGCGAGAAGTTAAATGCGACGGAAGAGTCATTGCACTCGCGGCGCCACTACTGGCATCGTCTGGTACTTGTCGTGGATCGCGCTATGTGTCAAGACTGTATCCGGTTCGCAGTATGCTTTGCGCGTTCTGAGAAGGCCTTCATCCATATCGAAGACCCGGATGTTGTGCGAGTATTTCCACCGTCCAATACTCAACAAGTGCGCTGCATCCCTGCGAGTGTCTTTGACGTCGAGACAGACCCAGTAGACGGCTCATCAGATACTTGCGTATAAA
>KV737451.1:636-20774 GCA_000500225.2 Phytophthora pinifolia | reverse complement strand
TCTAACTCCTTCTGAAAGTTTGTCAACTCCGCTTCCTTTTCATTCAGCATGCGCTCTTTCACTTGCAACTGACCGACACACCGACATGCTGTAAGTTTACAAAAGAACACGTTCGAGTCTTCCACGGGAGTTGAAAGCAACAAAACTACGTGCTTATCACTTTCGCCTCTTGCCAGCAGCAATTCCTGAAATGGGGCCATCAAAAGTTGAACAAATTACAAGCTTGTATGATACTTCAAGTATACAACTTGACGGACAAATATGCTCACGATCGTTCTGGAGTCGTTCCCTTGACTTGCTGTGGCTCTTGTTGCGGCTTTTGCTCTCGTTGAAGCAACGCCTCGTACAGTCGCACCTCAAGACGAGTGATTTCTAGGATCCGGGCGTCCAAGTTGCGGTCCTTGTCAGCTACACGCGCCGCTTCTTCATCCAGCGTTTGCTGCATCGATCGGATACTTCGTTCTCGCACAGTGTTAGCTGATCCATGAGCGCAGGTACCTGCACATGCTGCTGCTCCTTCATGACGGCAACCTAGCGAAACAGCAACCAAGCAACCGTCTTTCGTTTTTGCGAGCACCAACAATCTGCTAGTTGTGTGGACCTACTCGAAGAGCATTCAACTGCTACTCTGCTCCCAGAAGCGATCCTGATTGCACCGCTCCGACATCTGCAACGAAAGTTTCGAGTAAATCAGTATCCAAACAGCATAGCTCGGCGAGCTCCGGCAAACCTCGTGGTGATTCGGACCGTTCTCCCTCGCGAAAGAGAACACATGTCCACGTACTCTGCCGGCGAATATTTGACCTCGAAGCGCCAAAAATATAGCCATGAGAATGTAGCCATGAGACATTCATTCATTCGATTACGGTACATGAACATTACCTGATTCGTTCACAGCATGAAAGAGCAAAAGCCCGTGAAGCGCCCTCGGGTCAAACCGTGGAAGGTTGTGGCCGTGCTGGCGGCGTTGGTGCTGCTAACGCCCGTGTGGATCGCGTACGGCTGCCTAGGAGCTCTGCTGACACGACCTTCGTCCACGATAGCCAGGACCGGCTTGCAATCGCTGGCTGCGCTGGGCCTCTGGCTTGTATTGCAAGCGTCCGTTGCAAAATCCGAAGGGGAGAATAATGACCTGAGAATGGAGCTCGAGATCGGAGGCTGGATGGCAGCACTGCTGCTGACGCAGTGGAAACTGGATCAGCTGATCGTGTTCCACCTGAACCAGAAGCCGGAGGAGCGCCGTGTCGACGTTGCTGGAATTGGAATGCTCGGTGCCTTTGCTGCAGCTTCTGTGGTGATGTGGAACCAGAGCGTGGTTGCGCTCTCCCAGCGGCAGATCCTCAGGTGTTACTCGATGTGTAAGTGCAGGTTACTCCCGCATCCTGGTATTTCGTGTGTGTTTTTACAAGTGTGTTGCTCGCGCTTGAATGAATCAGACACGTTTTGGGCAATCTACACGCTGCTCCCGTTGATTGTAGCAATAGCGCATGCAAAAGTCTGGATCCCCGCGCGTTATGCTGAGCTGGAGCGCTTGGAACAAGAAATCATCGGACGCAACGTCAAGGTGCCGTTCGAATTGCTCAAGGTTGCCGGTCTCGGAACGGTGCACGTACCTTGCACTGCACCGATTACTGAGGAGCCCAAGTTGCCTCTTGTACTCCTGCATGGATACGCCGCAGGAAACGCGCTTTGGGCATGCGTAAGTATTCCGATAATTGTATACTTTTCATTATAGATGCTAACATTGTACCATTTTCCTCCAGAACTTTGAGGAGCTCTCCAAACACCACGCCGTCGTATGTTCTGTACTGCGTGTTTTGATTTATTTCGGTTGGTCCTGACATTTTTACGAGTTTTGCTTCGGCACAGTACGCTATCGAGTGGCTTGGAACTGGACGATCGGATCGTCCAGAGTTCACTTCCTATGAGGTTTGCAAATTGTATGCTTGGATGCTGCGGGTTTCCCTCCTTATAACGAGTCTTTCTGGTGAATATGCCAGTGGGAGTACGTGAACGAGGTTATGGTTGAGGCGCTCGAGAAGTGGAGAAAAGAACTCCATATTGACAAGTTTTATCTGGGAGGCCACTCTATGGGAGTAAGGAGATTGCCTTGGAGCCTCAGTCATCCCGCTATCGCCTGACCGAATCATACTCTCTCCACTGCTTCTTAGGCCATGTTCGCTACGTCGTACACAGTGAAGTATCCTGCCCACGTCAAGCATCTAGCCCTTATCTCTCCTGCAGGTGTGGGGCACCCCCCTGTATCGAAAGGGTTGCCGCTGGGGCTTCGCATCTTCCGCTCTATCTGGAACCTCCGCCTAACTCCGATGGTACCAACTTTGTTGCACATAAGGATCAACTGCTTCTTGACGAATACTAACACGCTGCTTCTCAACGCAGAGTGTTGCGAGATACGCTGGTCCGTTCGGCCACCGCTTTCTGCGCTTCATCACTACTGTACGCGTAAGCGTGATGCCCGAGACGAGCTGTATCCGACACGGCCGGATTCCGGAGAGCGCGCTCGCCGCCTACTGGTACAACAACTGGGCGCTAGAGAAGTCCAGCGAGATCGCCATGCACTCCCACCTGCTGCCAGGAGCGTATGCCAAGAGGCCGCTCTGCGAGATGCTGACGCCCGAGAACATTCACGTCCCGATCACGTTCCTCTACGGCGGCGGCCCCGACTGGATGAGCTCCAGCCATGGCGAAAAGGTCGCGAAAGCATTCACCGGCAAGCCGAGCGTGGAGGTCGTGCTGGTGCCTGGAGCAGGCCACCAGCTCTTCATGGACAACGCGCCCGCGTTCAACGAGCTGCTGCTCGCTGCGCTTGCTCGAGAGTGACAGTGATCAGATGTGACAATCATTTTTCTGACACAAATTAATGTCTACCACACCAATATTACTTGTCCACCTCGGGAATGAATGTCACCGCGTTCATCGATCGTCCTCGGACCGCATAAGTGCATTCGACTACCAAAAGACACAAGCGTGAACGATGCTGCGACTGCTGCGCCCCATCGCCACCACCACAGGTATGCGCTGCTTTCTCTCTTCTGTATGCACACTCCCGGTATCAGTACTGAGGATTTGGTGCTGAAGTTGTGGTGCTTGCTGCAGGCGTGGCAACGGAAGGCCGACTGTGGCACTGGGTGCCTGCCAGCTATGCCAAGCTGGAGGAGGCTGAGCGCAAGATCCTGACGCGCGCCATCCCGACGCCGTTCGAGATGACGAAGGTCGCGCAGCTGGGCACCGTCGTTGTGCCCTGCTCCGACGAGGAGAAGCGCGCAGATGCCAAAAACCTCGTCCTTATCCACGGATTCGGCGGTGGCAACGCGGTGTGGGCAATGGTACGTGGACATCGTCAAAGTATTGTCCTATGGATGTGTTCTGATCCTACTATGCTGCCGTATTACAGAACTTGGAGAAGCTGTCCAAGCACTTCAATGTGTACGCAGTGGAATGGATTGGTGTCGGCCGGTCGGATCGTCCTGACTTCGATTTCAGCGACGTAAGTATTTGTACTTTTTGGTTGTGCTCGCTGGTAGCTGCGACTGACAAACGCTTCCCACACTCTAGTATGACAGCGCCGACGACTTCATCGTAGGATCATTCGAGAAGTGGCAACAAGAGCTCAAGCTGGAAAAGTTTGATCTGGTCGCGCATTCGATGGGAGTAAGCTTTGATGGGCCGTGAGAGAGGTTCTCTGTACAGCAGCGAAGTTAACTTCGTTTTTGGTTTGAAAATGTAGGCAATCTTCGCATCGACGTACGCTGTGAAGCATCCCGATCAAGTGCAGCACCTGGTTCTAGCATCTCCTGCAGGCGTTCCGCAGCCGCCACCGCCCCTCGATCCGACCTCTGAGGAAGGAAAGGCCACGAATCGATCATGGTTGAGGCGTGTCGTCTACTTGGCGTGGGAGCAGGGTGTCACTCCGATGTCCCTCGCCCGCTTCGTGGGTCCGTACGGCCCGAAGCTAGTTCAAAACGTGGTGCAACGCCGGAGCTCGTTCATGTCAGAGGGAAGCGCCATGCGGGACGGTCGTGTTGACCTGACCGAGCTGGGCGAGTACATGTACCACAACTGGGCGCTCAAGCCGAGTGGAGAGCGTGCTATGACCACACACCTGGCCCCAGGAGCGCACGCAGTCCGGCCTCTCGTAGACACCCTGCTTCCTGAAAACGTGAAGATGCCGTTGACGTTCATCTACGGCGAATACGACTGGATGGATTACCGGAACGGGCAAGGCATTGTGGAGCGCTTCAAGGACAAGGGCCGCGTCGCTGATCTCTACCGTGTGCCGAACGCAGGTCACCAAATGTTCATGGAGAATCCGGATGACTTCAGCCGCGTTCTCATCGACAGCCTAACAAAGTAGAGAAATACTAGACGAATAGACTTGATTCCTCGATTCCGTTCGCCCTACTGAGACTTCAGGCGCGCTTGGAAAATGACAATATCGCCTCCTTCTTGAAAGTCTGGATGCAGCTCCGACTTGTCGATCTGCTTGATGTCGAACACCTTCTCAAATGTCTCGAAGAACTTCTCCTCCGAACTCTGTCGCTTCTTGCAAGCAAGCAGCACGAGCGTCTCGGGCCCAGCCAAATGTTGGAGAGACTTCATTAGTGCTTCAAACGCCGAGGCGTAAGGGCACGCGACAATGTCGGCACCAAGAATCACGTCGTAGTGCTCTAGACCGCCCTCCTTCGGGACGAGATGGTGCTCCAAGTCCCCCCAAAGGTACTCCTCGACAGTACAAGCGTCGTTAGAGAGGTCGTTCACCTTGATATTGCGCTGCGTAAGAGCCACTGACGCCGGGTCACCGTCAGTGATGACGACGCTCCTAGGCTCCAGGTGAGCGGCGACGACTCCGACGAGCCCCGGTCCACAGCCGAGCTCAATGATTCGATTGCCTTCTACCAGGTCACGATGAGCTGCCAGGTAGAGAGACAATGCTATGGCTGCGTCGTACACCGAAGCACCGAATCCCAACGCTGTGCCGCCTCGGCCGTCGCTTTGCCACGCTTGGTCAATTCGGATACGCTTGCCGGCGATTGGGAACCATCGAGTGGCATCACGCAGCGCGTCGTGGAAAGGGTTCCGGAAGGAGAACGGCACCAGCGCACACGCCGAAGATGCTTCAGAAGGTGATGGGGCCTTTAGTTCGTCAGAGAAGCTGCCGGTGCCCTCCATAGCGGCCGCTACATTCGCAGAGGCATCACCACACGGTTGGGAGTCCATTGTGTTGAAAACTGAAGCTTCACTGAAATGATTAGCTCTAATCAGTATATTTCAGCTGCAAATATTGCATTACGCAGTGGGCTTCCTGCTGAGTTTTTTTTTTAAATAAAGGCCAGGTTGAGCTGGTCGTCGAAAGGCTTGAGCAGCGGGGCCAGCAGGTTCTTCTCGTGGGGCGGCAGCGACTCGCGCAACTTGACGAGCTCGTCGTACTTGGAGCCCATCTTCTCCACGATCTTGTTGAGCTTGCGCTGTGCATCAGGGCCGCCGCCTTCCGCCACCTTGGCCTTGAATGACAGGAAGTGCCGAAGCAGCTCACACACATCGTGGAACTGGTTGTAAACCTGCTTCTTGAACTCATTGGGGATGTACTCGGCGGCCAGCGCGCCACTCGCCAGATTCGCAGCCGATGAGGCTGAAGCCGAGTCGCTCGTGGAGTCGGAGCACGCCACGACTTCAGTTAGCACGCTGAAGCACGTCTTGGAGCTCGGATACGCGCTCTCCAGCTTGATCGGCGCCTTGACCGTCGCTTGGAACACGTGCGTGGCGTCTAAAAGCGACAGCTTGCCTGTTGACTGGCCGTCGGTTGCGCTGCCCTTTTCTGCGTGCTGGAAGTACCGAGTCTCGTCTTCCAGCGTAAGGGCGTTGTATGGCGGCGGAGCTCTGTCCTTAAGATCGTCCAGCAGCGTCGCTTCCTCCAAGTTGTCGTGGTAACCTGCGTGGGGTTTCTTCTTGTGCAGCAGCGTCTGCTGCGCGCTACCTTTCCCTGCCCTCTGCTGTACCAGCTTCCCTGCGTGCGCGGGGTCAAGCACGTAGGCGCCATGTCGGTTGAACTTGGCAATGGTGATGCCGGACGGGTTCTCCTTCTCGGTCGTGTGCCTCTTTGCGTGGTGCACGGCCGCGTCCTCCTCCGTGGTGGTGAGATCGATGAGCGGGTCAACAATCCCGCGAGGGTCGATGCTCACGCCCTTGGCCTCCTCTTTCTCCTTCTCCTCATACTTGGTGAACATGTCTTCATGGCCAGCCTTGCGATCCCGGTGGAAGTACTTGGACTTGAAGAAGGCGCCCCAGAACTCCGTCTCCGTCATCTTGTCGGGCACTTGGCCCTGGTAGGCCATGTACACGGCCGGATACTGAATGAAGATCTGATGGATCACCTCTGCGTTCAAGTTGTACTTGACCACATTGCCGCTTGTGTCGTTGTCGGCAGCCAGGTCCGTGAGAATGGCTGACGTCTTGGCCGTCTTCTGCCTCTTGCTGGCCTCGCCGGCGATCAAGTGGCGGCGGCTGGCCCAGAAGTCCTCCTCGGAAATGAGCCCGTCGTTCACCATCTCCGTGTGCTGCCGCTTAAGCGCCGGGTTGGCCGCCAGCAGCGCCGCGCGCTGCTTGATCTCCGTGGGGTTGCACAGCGCCGCGGCGTTGGAGCGGGACCCGAGGGCGCCATTCTCGCGCAGACGGCGCGCGATTAAGTCCTTGGCCTTCTCGCGCACCTCGAAGGCCTCCTCCAGGCTGCCGAACTCAGCTACGAACTCCAGCACAAGCGTCGCATTGTGCGCGAGGCGCAGGCGGATCATGGCTTTGGGGCTCGAGAGCGACGACACCTGCTGGTCCTGCACGGTACTCCACGGCACCACGATGGGCGGGTGCTGGCCGGCGGGCACCTCAAGGGATGTGTCCGCCGTCCAGCGCAGGCCCTTGGCCGAGAACTCGGCGCGGCCGTCGCGCTTCTTGACGCGCACAAGCGCCACCAGAACCTCTGACATCGGACGTGCTGTATGGATCCAAACAAACAATAATCAATAATCATCTAATGCGAGGAAGAACAATTAATTGCAATTGGTTTCTTATTATTGCTATTGCAGCAGCTGCTTCGACTGCACGACCCGGAGGATGGCGAGACTGGTGCTGTCGCTCTTGCTGCCATTGCTGCTGGCGCTGAGTCGCGTGTGCGGCGAGGAGTACCATCGGCACACCAACAACTGGGCGGTCATTGTGAGTGCCGGCGGAGATACGAGCTGGCGACTTGGCAAGTCGGACGAACTCCATGGACGCGTTGTGTCTGATCGATGCGCTTGTTGCTAGGTGGACACATCTCGCTTCTGGAGTAACTACAGACACGTGGCCAATGCGCTATCGCTCTACCACTCGGTCAAGCGCCTCGGCATCCCGGACAGCCAGGTCAGAAGGAGGGGGCGTGATGGCGGGCACGGGTTGGATCTCGGACTCATATGGCGGGGCTGAATGCTGTGCTGCGGCTGTAGATCATCTTGATGCTGGCCGACCAAATGCCCTGCAACGCTCGCAACTGCTTTCCGGGGCAAATTTTCAACAGCCGGACGCAGAAGCTCAACCTGTAAGGCCGTACGCACATTGCAGCGCGGCTCGATCATCGCCAGAAGAAGCGGTTTGGCTGACGCGCCTTTTTGCTACGTATCGCATCGCAGCTACGGGAAGAATGTCGAGGTGGACTACCGCGGAGCGGAGGTCTCGGTTGCCAACTTCATCACCGTCCTCACAGGTGCGTGGGTTGCGCGCATCACGTGGTTGCGTGAAGGTGCGGTTCAACTTCGGCTGCTGCTAACTGGACGGAGCTTGGACGTACAGGTCGCCACGAGCCCGGGACGCCGGCCTCGAAGAAGCTCGACACGGACGAGAACAGCAACATCTTCGTACGAATCTCGTCTCGGGGTCGTAGCTTGTCTCGCTCACCCTGTTGTGGGCCATTGCAATGCGCAGCTCTACATGTCCGGGCACGGCGGGGACGGGTTCCTGAAATTCCAGGTGCGTGCCGTCAGTGAAGCGCAACGGATTGTTGAAGGGTGCCGTACTTATGTGGTCTGTCGTGAGCCAGGACTTCGAAGAGATGTCGAGCCAGGACCTCGCCGACTCCATCCAAGAAATGCACGTCAAGAAGCGGTGCGCGTGCCGTACAGCTAAGCTACTCCATGTCGTGAACACTAACCTGCTCGTCTGTCTGCACAGCTACAACGAGATCTTCTTCATGGTCGACACGTGCCAGGCGGGCTCGCTCTCCAATGCGCTCGAGTCTCCGAAGGTTGTGACCATCGGCAGCTCGCAGACGGGCGAGAACTCGTACGCCCACCACTCCGACTTCGAGGTTTGTTCCGTGTCTTTCCTTGCATCGTGCCAGCGGGCTCACCTTGTGACTGCTACGATGTTGGACGCAGCTCGGGCTCTCGGTCATCGACCGCTTCACGTTCTCGACGCTGGACTACCTGCAACGCATGAAGGTCGGCGACTCGATCCGCAGCGGGACCCTCCGAGACCTCTTCAACTTTTACGACCCCAAGATGCTCCTGTCGACACCCGATTATCGAACCGACATCCTGGGGCGCTCCATTGACGAAGTGCCCATCACGGACTTCCTGGGTTCGATGCTTGACGTACACGTGCACTTCAACGACGAGGCTTATCCGATCGAAGCCACGGAGACTGACGCAGAAACCACGGCGCCACCGGGGATTGCTACCTTGGTCGGCGTGCTCGACTCCGGGATCCAACGCAGCGCAGTCTCGACGCCTGTGCGGATGCCAAGCTTCCAGTTCAGCGTGGGCTTCTTCGTCGGAGCTACTGCTGCCGTGATGGGCGCCGTCATCGTCACTATGAAGGCTGTCTAGATCATGTTGGACGCTGGGTAGTAGATGTTGACGGGCTGTCCGTCTCTGGCTCCCAATATCACACCTTGTTACGAGGAAAGAAGAAAATAAATCACTAACTACTAGCGTTGGCCGTTCCGAGGCAGCTCGCGAGAACAGCGGGCCTTTTCAACCGTATCCGCGCTGGCCGTGGTTGTTCGTGAGGTGCGCACGTCGGTACATGGAGTTTGGGTGGTGCGGACTCGAGTCTTCTTCTTCCTCGGGGTCGGGGCTGAACTCGTCCTCGATGCGAGGGTGACTGCGTATGAGCAGGCGAACGACCAGGACGGCAATGCCAGAGACCCAGATGGGCGACGTGCAGATGCTGAGCGCGATCAGCATCGGGCTCAGCAGCATGACGAATGGGACGCACACCACGGCGGTCAAGTGCCAAACGATCCACGGGCGCAGCTAGGTACCAAATTGAGAGCCATCAGACAAACTGCAAGACACCTGGCACCACCGCAGCGAACCTTAGCAAACAGCGCCGTGTCTTGAATCAGCCTCGGCACCACAGCTGTCACGACGCGAGCGACTCCGGCACTACAGCAGCAGCCAAGATGTACCCGAACGTCAGAATCTCAACAATAAGTGCTGTTATAGTCCTACGTTAGCGCCACGCACCGAATCTTGTGCACGGGCTGCATCACGAACACGATCTTGGACTTGACCGTGGTCACGAGCTGCTTGCCGGGCCTCTCGACGTACTCGTCCTGCTCGTCGTACTCCTCGTGCCTCTTCAGGTGGAGCTTCATGAGTTGCGGCGTGTACGGCGTGTTGAGCGGCGTGCGGTCGTTGCGCAGCACTCCCTGCATCCCGAACACCCAGCAGTCCACGTGAGCACATCTTCATCTCCGATTCTCTCAAATGTACCGCGTACCACGATTGGCTGCAAGCCAACGCCGTGCTGCTTGCGCTGGACGTACGGGTCCCACTCGGCCTCCATGCCGAGCGGCGTGACGCTCTCCAGGCTGCGCACGCCGTCGCTACCGTCTAAGGGCCCTACGGCAGTAGCAACCATCACACGAGTCGTTAATCACGCTCCATCCATCAGGATCGGCGACGTTGAAGCTGTTCACAGATACCACCGTAGACAGCAGCAGCCAGCGGCGACCGCGACGTCTTCTTCTTCTTGTCGCCCATGCGTCGTGCGCGGAGTGAGAGACTCGGTCGGCCGGCCTCTGGGCGGAAAAAAGTGGCTGAGCGCTCGACGACTTGGCGGCACGAGCTCGACTTGAAGAGTGACTCCACCGACGTGAGCGCGTCCGCTGAGGGCAAATCTGGGGACTAAAGTGTGGGGTGCGGTACGCCAATCTGGTGTGGCGCTGCCACACGACAAAACCAGTCCTTGCATTCGCAATAGAACGGTCTCTCGTACTGAATCACACAGGTTCAGTGGATATGCAGACACCACTATAGCAAAATGCACATCGTATAGTATTAAGAGGTAATTCGAACATGAGTTCTTTTAAGGTATGCATTGTCGCAGGCTTGGTGTTCATGGGCTCAGAAGTCGGGCGGCCCCGTTTTGGGGAGAGGAGACAGAGAGAAGTGTCGAGCGAGGAAGAGCACGCTTCGGAGCCCCGGTTCATCACCGCCAGCCACCTCAGAGCCCCCACCGCGACCATGGCGCTGGACCTGGGCACCAACGACCAGTACGCGCTCACGCTGCTGGGCAGCACTGGCAGCGACGACCAGTACGACGGCTCGGTCAACGGCTCGAGTCTGGCCGCGCGCCCGTACGCCAAGAACTCGTCGGGCGTACGTGCCAACTGGTCCAATATAAGGCCTATCCTGTAAAGGTTAAAGTGGGGGTTTTAACGCTTTTGTGACGCCTCTCTTGACCTCTGCAGGCAGACAATGAACAGATGCGGACGGAGATCGTGCGTCTGGAGAACGTGCTGGCCAGCCGCATCGCCGCGCGCGCCAACCAGGACAAGTCCAACCTGCCGCTAGAGCGCTCCAGCAAGATCGAGAAGTACGTGGAAGTCATGGAGCTCACCAAGTGTCTGCGTC
This sequence comes from Phytophthora pinifolia, assembly GCA_000500225.2. Classification (NCBI taxonomy): domain Eukaryota; phylum Oomycota; class Peronosporomycetes; order Peronosporales; family Peronosporaceae; genus Phytophthora; species Phytophthora pinifolia. Next base: position 9,867 of record KV737451.1, on the reverse strand, counting down.
GTCAGAAGGAGTTCCTGCTCAGCGAAAACCGCAAGCGCCAGCGCTTCGCCGAGAAGATCCAGCAGGCCATGCCGGTGCGTGGAGAGTGTGATTGGCACGAATGAGAGAGAGCTGATGTTGTTGTCTCTGCCTGTGCCTTGCTGCCGCTGTACAGCCGTCGACCGATAGCATCCAGTTTATGAAAAACGTCAAGTACCCACCCGACGACGAGCTGGAGAAGACGTCTCGTGAGGCGTTCATGGAGATGATGGAGTACCAGGTCAGCGGCGAGGCGTCCACGTATATGGGCTGGCAGACGAAGCGCGAGTCCAAATCCATGTACATGCACGCCTTCTCGGAGAAGAGCTTCGTCGGGGAGGACATGGCCCGCGTCTTCAACGAGACCTGGACAATGTTCTACGACGAGGCCAAGCAGGAGCTGCTCCACCGTCGGCGAAGCAAGTTCTGTGTACGTGCCTGGAACTTGCATACGAGGTGCTCGTCGTGGGGCTGACGGTTGTCTCTTTCTGGTCGAGCAGATCCTGAAGAAGCTGAACGAAAACATGTACTTGACGCGAAACATCCACCAGTTTATTGGCGAGAGCTTCCCGCGCCACGCCATGACGCTTGTGTGCCGCATCTCGATCGACAAGGACACGTTCGCCATCATCACCAAGTCGGTGGTACCGCCCACCAACGACGCGCAGCACTTGGTCTGGACGGACGAGTGCTTCATGTGGAAGTTCGCGAGGCGTGCGGACGCACAGGGCGGCTTTGGGATCTCGATCCGTGGCAAGTACGGGAGCACTTCCGCTGTGGCAGGCAACCGCCTGCCCATGCTGGAGTCCTACTTCCAGCTGGTGGACTGGGAGTCGCTGGTCATCCGCCCCATGTTCGACTTCACGACAGTCTAGTTCCTCAACGCCGAATGCTCCGTTCACGCTCGACCGAAGGGGGTTCGTTCAAGGTGTCAAGAGGCAAATGGCAGCTCAGCATATTCTTTTCTCACTTCTGTTTTGGCAGCATTCGGGCTACCAGCGCAGCTAGTCGGCCACACCACACTAGTCGAAGTTTGTGCGTATTTAACAAGACGTGCTCGCTTTTAATTTACGTCCTTGTTTAGCTGTATGATGCGCCTCGGTGGCTGCTCTCTTGGAAGCCTGGGCAGTGCGTTGCCTTTGATGCTGTATTGTTGGTTGCATTGGCGCTCTAAAATTCCCCTGTTTGCCACAGCCAGTAAGCGCCTTCCAGGCAGAAAAACAACGAAGTACAGCGTACATTATCTCGGAAACCCGACGGCGAAGTGTTCCAAGGTGAAGCAGCTCCTCTTCCAGCAGCATGGCAACAACCTTCGCCTCAGTCTCTTTGCAGTCGAGCTGAGCAAACATGTGAGCGCATTGGCGGCCAATCCATTGCATTCCGTTCTTGCGTTTCGTCTCGGCGGCCTGCGACGACAGTGAGTAAGCATGGATAGCAGGAAATGCCCATCGAGCCGCACTCACCTCTTTGCGAATTTGAAGACGCCTTTCAAGCTCGTCCAGCTTGTCTTGGGTGTCGTCAACATCGGAACGACGCCTTCGTGAGCTGGAGCGAGCTCGTGTCCCTGCTCGCCACTGCCCTGATGGCTCACCGCGCAAAGGTGGCGCAGTTTGCCGTAGCATGCCTCGCTTGGTATTGCTCTGGAACTGAGAGCTCGCCTTAACACGACGATGCTTGACCAGGATCGACTCGTTTTCAGGCCTTGAGCACCGTTGGGATGCCGCGTCTAGCACTTTCTGGCGCTGCTCGAGACAATCTCCTTCTTGCTGGTCCAGGAATACGGCCAACTCCTCCTGAAGCTCCTTGGTTTGGTTCGTGAAAGCCTCTTGGATGTTGAACCGCTCTTGGTGAACCCAATCTTGCGCGAGACGCAGACGTAAAGTGTCTTCGATTGACAAGGCGGCGTCTGACTCCTGGTTAGTTCGCCCCTCAGACACCTGTCTGTTTGGTTCGCTCGGCTTCTTTGGCTGGAGCTCATCAGCGGTAGCTCCTAGTTGATGACAAAACTGACGAAAATCTCGCTCGAGTCCAGCAGCAAGCTTTCGCCGAGCCTCTGACGCCTGAAAATGAAATTGCTTCCACCTTCCACAGTTCTGAGCGTTCTCCAGCTCGTAGTGTTGGCGGATCTCGGATTCAAACTGCTCCGTGTGAACTTGTCAGCTCTTCGAAGCGCAAGGAAACAATCAGCTTGAGGCAGCCTTACCTTGCGGTCCAAGTAGTCTGCACTCTTTAGCTGTTGCTTCCGTAATGTAGCCGAAGCAGCAGCAACACTGCTTCGACGCCGGCGGTCGTTCTGGAGAAGCTGCATTAATACAGGAGATGGCTGGAATGGCAGCTATTGAAGGTATCTACGTTAGTCAGGTAGGTAGCGACTAGAGAAAACAGAGATTGTGTACCGGATGCGTCTCAAGATACAACTGCAGTGCGTTCTTTTCACGATGAGCTATCGCCTTCAAACAAGAAAGGAAGCACTCTTCGAGTAAATCTCCAGATCGACCGCTTCATCTACGAAAGACACCATACCTGGACTTGTGCAATTGCGTCACAGAGATCTTCCTCCCAGGAGCGATATTGCTCCATCCCTTTGTGTCCACGCTGCATTGCGAGCATGCCTGTGCCCTCAAATGGCATTCATCCTGCGAAGCTTGCTTTATTTTGGGGGTGTTGCGGACTCGATAAATATCCAGCAGGGGCTAGCGGTATATTTCCGAGTTCTCTAGAAGTGGCTCGTAGTTCTCCACAGATAGCATCGCCAGCAAACGCTTGTCTAGCGTCAAATAGATTGGCGTCAGCTCTGCAGCAAAAAACACCACGACCAGCACCATCGCTTGCGTCTGCAGCTCAACAGAACCCAATACCAGTCTATTAGTCATGTCCACCGTATAACTTCACCTCGATTCAATAGTCAGAGGCATTACCGAGGCGTTTTCGCGGTTCACATTGAACCAACCCTTTAAGTACATCGAGAAAAACAGCGGTGAGTGTGGCTAAAAGAGCTCAAGAAATACGTCCAGGTTACCTGAGTGAACGTAAGCAGCGTAATCACGCTGTACAAAATGCGCCCGAAACTCCAGGCCATGACAAGTCGGCCTACACGTTCAAGTCGTAGCTGCGCCGACTGCGACTTGAACGGAAACCCCGACAGTGACAGCGTGAGGTACAGCCACGTCGTGAAGATGATGATGGGAAGAAACAAGTCCGCAGCCGCGACCAAGTAGAAGATCATGGCTGGAATCTGAGTCATGACGAAAGCACGTTGCATCAAAAGCCTGAATCCAGGGCATTCAGAGCAAGCTCTAGTCGTTAAAAACGTACAAGACGGAGGCGATCTTGCTTCTCGTCGTCAAAGATCCCGTTCTTGTCGATCAAGAACAGACTCGCGTACAGTACCAGCTGCGTTAAGTACAGTCCGCCATTAAAGACCAGATAGAAGATCATCCACTTCCGCCTAAACGCAGCTGCCGAGAACCAATGACGCCGCGACTAGCAGAACAAAAGCAACAGGCACCCTTTAGCTTCTTCACCTCACCACGTTTGAGCTCCCACTCAGCCTTACCGACTGGAAAGCTTCCGCCCATACCAGCACGAGCAGCAGATAGGACGACACGAAGAGGAAGTCGGGCAGGTTGAACAGCACGGCCACCACCTTGTTGTAAAAGTCCAGCTCGGCCTGCGCGTGGCTGCCAGTCTTGGCCCCTGGGTCCTGCATGTCTTCCCCGAAATGCGGTTTGTTACCCGAGATGCCAGTAGGCAAATCGGCCGTGGCCTGTGAGTCCAAAATGCAGAGCGTGGAGAAGGTGGCCGAGCGAAAGAAGGAGCCTAACGCCACGCTCAGGATCAGCAGCTGCACGGTACTCCACGTCGTGTGCTGATGGCGCTTGAGCACGCCGCGCACCTCCAGGTACTTGTTGACCGTCACGGCCGTCACCAGCACGTAGCACAGCGCCAGGAAGTAGCTGGACATGGCCAGGTTCGCCAGGAACAGCGGCATCGTATCCAGGCGATTGTGTCCCTTGCGGTTCAACAAGGCAAAAATGATATTTTTTGACAAATTTCTGGTAAAAGTAAGTATACGGTATACGCGACATTTGTGCCTAATAACCTGTTATCACTCGTCTGTTGTTGCGCTTTGGTTTCGTTTGGCTTTGGCCTCGTCTTCATCGAGGAATTTAATGTCGAAGCAGTTGCGCTCGGTGGGGTCTTTGTATTCGAGTCCGAGCGCGATGAACACGTCCACTTCCGATTCGCAGATAACGCTGTCGCCCAGCCGTACTTTGGTGCCGTTAACGCGCATCACTCGGGTGAGCGCGCGGTCCGAGAGACTCCAGCCGTTCTTGTTGGCATAAAGTCTCATGCTGCGGTTGAAGTGGTCGCTGCCGGTGAAATACAGGATCGCAAAGCCGAAGAAGTACCGCGGGTATACCTTGATGTCAAGGCGACGGTACGGGAGATCCTGTCCAAGCCCATCACACTTGACTTAGTTTTCGCATCGGGTTACAAGACTGCAAATTGGGCACCTTGGAGACGCGGCATACACCCATGTAGGTGTCACAACTACCGGTCTTTTGCTTCTGAAAATGAGTGAGGTCGTCTGTCGGCCACGGGCATCAATACTGTCAGAGCCATTAAAAAGAAAACGATACCAGCCGAGACGTACCTGTTAGAAACCCCGAGGCATGCAGTCGCTCAAGCAGCTTTGGCAGGATATCGCACATATCGGCGTCTGGGTCAGTGATCAAGACGTCACAATCGCCAGAAGAAAGTTTCCCTCGACGATACGAGCCACAGGCGAGTGCAATAGCGTGTGGAATGAGCTTGTGAACTTCATCCACTACCGTCTGCTCGATCTGGTGGACTTCATCTCTGAAATATTGACGCACAGAGCAAGCGGTGAATTGTTGGTTGACGTAACCGTGACCACATCATTGAAAGGTGGAGAGCACCGTACCTGGGGATCTTCGTCAGCAAGTCTTCGTAGTGCTTCACGCCAATCCGTTGTTGCGCAGTCAGAACCTCGGCAGCCTCGGGCTTTCGCAGATCCTCCACGGTCTTGTACCCCATACCGTAAAGCTTTGCGGCTGTGACGGGACCGACACCCCAAATGCGTGCAATTTCGACCAACGCGCAGAGTCTCGGGTTCTTCTTCTTCGCATCAAGCTTGGCCAAGTGACCAGTCTCGAGAATCTCAATAACTTTATCACGCAGACGGCCCTTTACCCAGTGCATGTCCTTGAAATCCTTCACACTGCAAACCCGGTGGCGGGTGGCTTTCAAGCTGGATACAACTTTCTGTACAGAAAAGGAATCGAGGAACACACATATTAGTATGCAAGCGACGCCGTCCTTACCACGCCAGCCAAGTTGTACCTTGTACATGTACTGCCGCCAGATGTCCCGCTCGACCTCGAAAAACTCCATCATCTCCTCTAATGGGTCAGTCAAATGTGCATTGAGATTTTGTTGAACCGCTGTAGTATCAACAATTTTGAAAGCATCAGCAAACGGTATACAATACCATTTGCCATGACAACGACAACAGACGTACCTGATGATCGCTGGCAGATAAAGCCATCGCCTTTGATCTTCTTGGAGCCTGGGACCGCCGTCTCATTAATCGGTTGAAACCCTGGGTTGTTCCTGTAGAAAATTGGTGTTCGCTCTTCCACCAGCTTGCGGTTCTTCTCGTTAAGCTCAGCTTGTTGGTCGCGGACCTCCTGACTATCGATCTGCACGGGAGGGGCTCGCACGATTTCACGCTTGTCCGAGTTGTCTGGATTCGATCCTTCGTCACTGTCGCTGTCACCAGCGGTTCGCTTCTCCTCTTGTTGCTGCGCCACTTGCTCGCAATGGTGCTCGTGCTTGGCCACTTCTTCCTGGACTTGCTGCTGCTCAGCCCATGTCAACATCGAACCCGCTAGCGGGAACGCTTTCTTCTGTCGCAAGTGCACCAGCCATTCCGGCGTATAGACGTCCACAGTGGGCGGAGGAAACTTGTCCACATGCAGCAACTCCGCTGCCTTGTCCCCACTTAGCTGAGCGCTCGCAATCGCCAAGCTCACGTCTTCCCAGTTCACTGCCACAGCAGCGCTCGCTCTGCCGACGGTCTTGAAACACTTATCCATCACACTCCCACCGAGCTTCTCCACCATTTTCCTCAAAATGTCCACCCGTTTGCGACCCATGTCGGGTCCAAACGGGATCAGCAGCACCCGTTTACCATCTAGCAATTGTGTGTTCGGATCGACGGGGGCAGCGACTGCACCGCGTTTCGCCTTCTTGGCAGTTGAGCCCTTGGGTTTCCGTTCCGCTGGTCGCTTTTCAAAGACCTTGAGCTTCTTCAGGTCACGCATCTCGGTCTCCTTGTCTTCTGCCTTGCCAACCGTTTGTTCTTTTGCCACCAAACGCTCTTTCTCAATTGCGTTGGTGGAGTCGACCGGTTGGCGCCGCGTCCCGCTCGAGCTGGCGGATGATTGTAAAAGGCGGCTTTCGACTGCGTCAGGCTTCAGGCGTCGGTGTTTTGGCGGGCGCAACAACTCCTCGATCTCGTCGAAAAATTCGCGCTTGTACTGCACAGACAGCAGCTCCACGGCGCCGGAATGCATCGCCACCAAGCGTGTGATAAGTGGGAATGGACTAGCCTCACGGACAAAGAAATGCTGGCGATAATAGTCCTCGAAACGGTTTGAAGAAACAATGCAATTGAACGCTTTGAGTGATGGTTATCCACATATCATACAGCGTGCTAGTGTCTCGAACCGCTCGATAGTACCGGTACGGTATCTCCAAGGCTACGTCGTCAGCTCGCTTGGAAACGTAATGCGCGGCGCCGTAGAAGACAGCAGCCGAGGCCACGTAAATGCCGGCACAGACCACCCCGATGACAAGAACAGTCGTGTCGGAGCTGATGCCGAAGTCGGTGAGGAAGATGGCCAAGATGATAGCAAAGACGTTTTCCAGGCAGCGCCAGAGGTGCAAGTGCAGCAACTTCTTGCTGCGCAGGGCCGCAACAGCCGACCCATACCGCGCGGTGAGCATCGAGCCATCGACGACGAACACCGTGAAGAACGGGAGGAAGACGACGGCACGAGGCAGCTGGTCGATGGAGCGGTGACTCGAGTGCGCTAAGCGCAGCTTCGCCGTCAAGAAGATAGCGATCAGTGTGACCACAACTCCAAACACACCGATCCCCACGCCCTTGGTCATCGCCAAGAGCAGAATGGCACCTAGACGGAAGACAAACTGGCCCACGAGATGAACGCTAGGAAGTGCATCCCGTCTTCTTTTGCCACGTACGCGGTAGTGCCGCGCGTCAGCGTCACAAACGTCGAGATGACAGTACAGAGGTCGAGAAACTTCCACTTGCGGTAGTTGATCGTGGCGTTCGCCTGCACAATGAAAAGCGGAATGTCTCGAACGACGACTTGGATGAAGGTGGCGTACAGCAGTCCGTGCTGGAGCTCTTTGGCCCGACGACTGGCATCGCCCCTCGTATTTTCAGCAGCCGTTTGCCCACCCACCATGTGCGTCCGGTCTTGTGTAGATTTCTTGCCTCGGTCGCGGCGACGCTGTAGACTGTCTCGATGAACACGCGCATCTGCAGCAGACTAATGCAAACCCGATCGCTTTGTTGATCAACTTGTTGCTGGAAAACCGGTTTGGGTGGAGGGCGTCGATTCCGAGTCCGACAAAACCCATGACGACGCCGCTCCCAACGAGGAAGACGAGCGACAGGATGTACTCTTCCAGCCAGTTGCGTTTGATGTACTCGTAGCTGAGGATCACGTCCGTCACGACAGTCAACAGCTCATACGCTGCGCTCACGACCTCGTAGATGGAGCCAAGCAACATCTTCGGCTCGTGGGAAAATACCAACTGGCAGAGCTCATATCCTGGGCAGCACGCACAGTCTCGGAAAAATTGTTTTAATCAAGTCAAATCAAGTCTTGGGCTCCCGCGAGGATGGATGTCATGTTTGCCGCTGTGCGTCGCAAACGCAGTCGCTACGCTCCTGCGCGTGGTCATTGCAGCACTCGGCTCGCTGTTGAGTTCCGGCGCTGGACCCGCCTCCGAAATACCGCGCGGGCTCGCTATATCTTCGCGCCTCCCACATCCACATCACAGTCACGCCCCCTATTTCAGACTGTGCACGGGCCACTTCCACACCACCTGGCGCTTTTCTGTGTTGTCCATCTGCACCAGATGTCGTTTCACATCGCAGATTTTCATTGGGAATTTGACAGGAATAGTATAGTTTCAATCTTAACAATCAGTTCGCGAGTCAAGTAAAGGTGTTTTGGTAGGTCGACCCAGACAAGGAAACTCCGCTGCGACGCCAAATAAAAAAACTTTCAGCACCAATATATAAAGTTACGTCTTAAACCACAATGGCTGCCTTCTAGAGCTCAACACGCACAGCCGCCATCGAGCAATGCAATCCTGAAGCAGCCCTCTTCCGTTGTTTTAGTGAGGAATTAGCGACGGAGCGGTCGGGCAAGTAAGTTAATGTACCGGTAATGGAACAGTAGTCTTATGTACCACGGTCATCCGGGAGACCGCAAGCAGGTTGATGTTCGATCGTCATCGTTCCCGCGTTACTCGTAAGTGAATGCACTGTGATGGATAAAAGACTGCCGCTCTATCCAATCGAAAATGGAGAAGGTGTTCATGCAGCTGCATGTCGAGACAGAAGCATCGATGCACAATGGGGATATATAAAACATTTTTATTTTGCTAATGATGTGCTATGTGCGAAGTATGAGGAAATCTTGCTCTCTAGCGGAGTTTCCTTAGTTTAGCTTTCCTACCGAAAACGCCCCAAAACCTTTACTTGACTCGCGAAGCGGTTGTTAAGTGACGGGATTGGTATTCGCCCGAACTTTGTGATCTGCTGTAATTTAGATCGCCAAGAGAAGTATAAAGTATTGTACTCCGCGTGATTGAAGACGCCAGTTTTTCGACCGTGAAAAAACAGTAGCGCGCTCTCGCGCACGAGGTCTTTCAGCACTACAAGCCAGCGCCGTTTCGCGACAAGATATCACTCCAGGAGTCGCCGGGTCGAAGGTAGGTGTTCTTCGCTAACTAATGCGATCTATTTGTTCGAGCTCCCGCTAAATGGGTATGGGCGCAGCAAACGGCGCTGCCGTTCGAGGAGAGTCCTGGCTTGAACGTGGCGCCATCGTTTGATACCGAAGCTGTTCCTCAGTCCCTAAATCC